>PVIU01010024.1:0-72441 GCA_004026605.1 Ondatra zibethicus | reverse complement strand
ATATATATAACAAAATTGACCTTAAATTTATATCAATAAAGCAAAATTTATGCCAATGTAAATTATCCATATCTATATCATCTCCCCCTTTAAATTTAAATTTAAAGAACATTTATAAACAATATTTGGGAATATGGGCGTAGTTACTTCTCTCCAAACTTCTTCCTGCTGTATGGGGGTGCTGTCAATCAGGTCTTTCATGGTGTATCCTGTTCATCTCAGTCCCCATTTGAGTGAAGTAATTTTCTGAAGGTGTTCACAGTGACCTTTCAGGAGGGCGTGGTCTATCAAACCACATTGGTCTAGAAGGAATCCACAGGGTCCCATCCTCTGTGAAAACAAAAGAAGAACCTCCTTTCCAAAGCACCATATCCTTAGACCCAAATTTTGAAGCCATTATGCCTTTATGATAATATCCATGCTTAGCAGCCCAGACAATGAAACGTCTCTCTGTACTTAGCTCCTTTACAGTTAAAAAATTCAAAGAAAACACAATAAAATACATAATCCAGACATTCTGTGAATTTTTCATTTTTACGTGGCTTCTTTTTCTTTTTCTTTTTTTTTAATCTATGACTATATGTACTCTGTCTCTTTAAAGACTACCTTTTTTTTTAAGGCATTAACATTATTTTATGACTCTTTATACTCTTTTTTTTTCAAGCATACGTATTTTATCTAACAGTATGACCTATTTAGAGGTCTTTTATGTCTGAATATGTCCTACTGTGAATCTGTAATTTTTCCATGTACAGGAACAGTTTTGCTTTGTGTTCTTAAAATGCTAAACTCTTAAGAATCTAAGCTGCCACGATCCCAGGTCAAATACAGGTACTGCCTGCTTGCTCCTCCCAGTCCAACATGGCAGAGCCGCTTGTGCCTCTGAGCCACAACGCGCAAAACATCTCTGTGTATGGCTGTGGAAATCCACCATGCTCTCCCGCCTGACTAAGCCTGATCCCGCCGTCTGCCCAGGCAGGAAAAGCTGAGCAAAGGCAGGGTCTCAGCTACTTTTTTTCCGATCCCGAGCGGACATACAAACATCTGGTCCCACAAATGCTCCATAGCCGGAGTTTGTACCGGCGGCAGGGCCCAGGAAGCCGCGTTTTAAAATCGCATGCCTTTTTTTTTTGTTATTTTTTATTGCCAAGTCAGGAAATCTCTCTGTAGCACACAAACAGCAAAAAGCTGTGTTAAACTCTCTCTCTTTTTTTAAGCCATCTCAGGTTTTTAAGTGGATTCAGCCCCACGTTGGGCGCCAATCTGTAGTAATGAGGGGCTCGGGCTGTGTTCCCGGCACGGGGCCCCTTGTGCTATCTGGCTCCCGGTGTGTACCCGAAATAATTACATGGAAACTGTATTCATTTAAATACTGCCTGGCCCATTATCTCCAGCCCCTTATTGGCTAACTCTCACATATTATTTTAGCCCATCTCCATTAATGTGTATCTCCACTTGAGTTGTGGCTTACCGGCATGAGTCTAACCAGTGTCCATCTTGTGCTGGAGAAGCATGGCGTCTGCTACACTGCCTTCTCTCTCACTGCATTCCCGTTCTGTCTACTCCACCCACCTAAGGGCTGCCCTATCAAAAGGCCAAGGCAGTTTTCTTTATTTAACCAATAAGGGCAATATACAAACAGAAGACCCTCCTACACCACTCTTCCATCATCCCCATGACAAGGTTTAAATGTGGACACCAATGACCTCTGTGTAACAGAGATTCTCAATCGCTCCCCTTCCTCAACTAAAGCAGTAAAGCTGAAATTTTCTTCCAGTGGCGTTTCACCCTTGCATAAACCTTCTGGACAGCAGAGGGAGGCCCAACAGCTGGTCATTATGCTTCATTTTGTGTTCATCAGTGAAAGAAAACCACGTGATAGACGTTGTCAATCCCTACCTCTTCACTGCAGACTTCCCATGCCAGGCCTGAGGGTGACTTGAAGGATCTAAGAAAGCCTACGCTGAGGTGGATGGAAATGTGAGAGCCAAATGAATTTTGATGACTCTCTTTGCATCATTTCCCTGCCAGGGCAAGACTTGGTGCCAGGCAGGCATCCACTGTCACCAGCACAGGCTCACCATGCTTTTTCTTCCTTCTCTTTCCCTTTCATTTCAACCTTCCTTTCTTCTCTCTCTGTATGTCTCTTTGATATCCTTTACATCTCTTCTTTCTTGTTCTCTTTCTCTTCTTTCACCTGCCTCTCATATACAGACATATACATATCTATGTATATATGTGTGTATATATATTCTTCCAAGCCTAGTAACCTGAGTTCAGTTCCTGTACACACACACACACACACACACACACACCTCAGATAGTTCAGGTAATTTGCCCAAGATCACAAATCTTGGAAGAATTCACATTTAAGCTTGGCTGCCTGCAAAGTCCAAAGTTTCAATTACTATTTGACTACTTCAAGACCCTTGCAGTGGGCTATCCTTTAGCCGGCCACTATCACCCTCCCACCTAGTACTGACATCTGTCTAAACCAATTTTTTTTTCTTTTTTTTTAATCTTGAATTTCCCCTACGGATGCTCTGAGCAAGTTCATATTCCTACCAGGATCACACACTCTCCTGATTTTCTTTCTCTACCTCTCCCTTTATACCCATTTTTAGTGCTTCATGCTTATAAGGCCACAGAACATCCTAGGACAAAAGTCTCAGACTTAAAACATTTTTCTATTGACACAGTAACCATTCACTCAGCTCATAATAAGTCTCTTGCCTCAGAACACAAGACTTCAATGAGACATTCCTTTAAGTTGACCCTTGAAAGTGACCCTATTCACAAGACCTCTGCATCCCCCTGTATATATAATGAAGTAAAGTTTCTCAGACCAGCTGAGCTGCCAAGAAGAGGCCCAGGCAAATGGAGTAGCCTAAGAGACACAGAGATACTAGCTAAGATGTCTGGAAGGAGCTCAGACCAATGAAACTACCTGGAAAGGGCACTCTATGGCTCAGGTCCCCTAATCATGGCTAGGGGAGGTGAAGGAATGAAGGAAGGACATACACACAGACACACCTACCATGCAGCTGACATCAGCTTGGATTCTCTTAACTTCTGCAACCCGGAACCTTGGCACGTTTGTTAGGTACAGCACAGAGGGAGAGGTAGCTAAGACTCAAAGGAGATCTCTGTAGGTGAGCAAAAGCCTCTCTGTAGGTGAGCAGTAGCCTCTGGCTGTGAAAATGGGGTCGGGGGAGAACACTGCAGTTGGTTGTCTTTGCGCACACTGAGCAATTGCTTCACTCAGATTCTTGAGAGAATCTTTGCCATCATATGGGTAACGGCTTTGCCCGTTTCTCATGAGCCAGTTGGTCCGGGTCCTTGGTAGGTAGTTCTTATGTCGAAATACACATTTGCTAAAGAATTCACCAACTGGGGCTTCCTCCAGTTCTCCAACCTGTAGAGCTGGCTCAGGCTCTGCTGTGAGCTCCAGGCTCCCAGCTTTCAGGAGTTGCCACCCATGATGGGGCGGGTTTTGGTGATGCTGCTAGCTTTGAGTCACTTCTGCTCTTGCATGTGACCCCAATAAAACTCATTGGTTTGCCAAGTGTACCAAGTTAGACTTCGGTGGCATCCATATTTGATCTGTTCTTTGTTTCCTGTCTAATAGTAAGTAAATGTTGGTTCACATCTGTTGCAAGAGGCGTGCGGGCTGCGTTCCCTGTGCCTGGCTCCCGGTGCGTACCCGAAATAATTACACGGAAACTGTACTCATTTAAATACTGCCTGGCCCATTATCTCCAGCCCCTTATTGGCTAACTCTCACATGTTATTTTAGCCCATCTCCATTAATGTGTATCGCCACTTGAGTTGTGGCTTACCGGCATGAGTCTCACCAGTGTCCATCTTGGGCTGGAGAAGCATGGCGTCTGCCACACTGCCTTCTCTCTCACAGCCTTCCGTTCTGTCTACTCCACCCACCTAAGGGCTGCCCTATCAAAAGGCCAAGGCAGTTTTCTTTATTTAACCAATGAAAGCAACACAAATAGAGAAGACCCTCCTACACCACACATCTCCCTAGGAAAGGTGCCATCCAACGAAGTCAATCATATTTTTCCTTCATGACAGAAGAAACTCAGTGTCATGTTTCTGTCACCGGGAAACAAACACTTTTTAAACCCTTCTCTCTACCCGTGCACCAAAGATCTGAGTTTCTAACAGCCTCCGGATACACCAAACCACCATAAAATGAAATTCAGATTTCTACACCACCTTTAAAGAAAAGGACTGGCCTGTTGACCCAGATGGGGCCAGACGATCTTGTGTGCATTTCCCATTGACCCTGACTTCATTGGCTTTAGACTTCATTGGTTTCCTCTCCATGGAGATGTTCACGACATTTTCTATCTTTCCAGACCCTGTGCACTAAAGCTGGTTCTGACAGTGCTTGGTCCTAAACCAGGGAAGCAAGAGGGAGTCTTCAAGAAGAAAAGATGAGGCCCATCTAGGGTCTCTGCTCTCATAGGGTGTTGCTTAGGTGTCCAGAGAGGTTTTTTTAAACCTCTCTAGGCATTGTCACTATCCTTATCCTGGAAATTTGTTCATTCTCTACATCCTTTCCAGGATCATGTTAAGGAAATGTGGAATGCTGGAGTGGATCTGGAGCTTTGGGCTGGTGCAAATAGACAACACATGGAGACAACACAGGAATAATTGTGGTTGGAGAACAGGACATGGCAGGGAGTGATTTCAGGAGGGGTGGGGATAATGAGCAGACACTAGGGAAATTAGTTATAGGAATCTTTTTGGCTTGTAGAGAGGAGCCCAGAACCTTGCTGACTGACACGTTCTTTGGTTCCTAGGAAGTCATTTCACTGCCGAAGAGAGGCCGTGCAAGAGGCACAGTGCTTCCTCCTTGCTCTGATTCCGCTGCTTCCAGAAATGTTTATGGAGGGTTCAAGGAGTGAACCAAGTTATTAAAAGAGTAGCAATTAGGGTGGCCCATCCCAGCAATTTAAAGTTTCCTGTCTCAGGAAGCGCATGGAGGCCAGGGGAGGGGAAAGGGAGGATGCATTCCTGTCTCCTGATTGGACCTCCCCTAGATTCCAATTTCTGCCTGCAGAAGCTGGAGGGAGGGACAGGGAAAGGTTGCCTAGTGCCAGCTCTGTTCCCCAAGGATGGACATGCCTCCACAGATGTCGCAGCAGTTGTTTGGGCCACTCCTCACAGAAGTCTCTAGCGGCCTTCTTTTGGGGACCCTGGCTTAGCTTTTGAAGTCTTTTATCTTCCTTTCCTTGTTTTTTTTTTTTTTTTTGCCTACCTCCAGAAATGAAGCCGTGTTGGAAGCTGAGGAGCCAGGCTCTGCTCTGCACCTTGGCTACAGCGGACATGTAAACAGAGGCTACCTAATGATTTAGAGCTGCCGTCCAAGAGGGCTTTTCCAAACACCAGCTCAGCTCAGCCGCTAGAATACCCACTCTGTCCCCTTCAGACCAGCTCCAGGAGAGCAGAGATTGCTGTTTGCTCTGTTCAGGCACTCTTGGCCACCCCTCCTGCAGGCTGGACTTGCCAAGTTCATTTCTTCCATGCAACCTGAGCTGGAGAGCAAAGTCCAGAGAGGTTTCTCTAACAGGTCTCCTGGACCCGGTCCGAGGCGAAAGAGGCTTTATTTGAAGGACGTTACACAATGCCGAGTAGGCCCTCTGACTTGTGGTCACTGTTTCCCAGAATCCCAAGGGGCTCATCCAAGAAAACACCCATGTTTCTAGCCTTATCATTTGGGTTCTCCCCAGAGTATTTCATTTCCCTGGCCATGCTCAGCGCTTGCCTGTGGAAGTCAGGGGCCCCTGGAGCAGTGGGAACAGCTGTTATTTGAGGCATGAGTCCTTACATGTAGCCTTCTTTCGTTCCAGCTTGGGGTTCGCAGTGTGAGAAGTTCACTGACCTCTACCAGTGCTCAGTGTCTAGTTTTGGGCTGAGAGGAAGATGTTTCTCTCTGAGAAACTGATGTTTCAGTTAAATCTAATTTAACTGGCAGAAAATAGGGCAAAGGACATGTACCCATAAGACATTTAATATAATACTTCATTGCTGTGTTTGTGTGTGTGTGTGTGTGTGTGTTTGTTTTCTTGGGAGAGGTCTGTTTTTCTTATTCCCATTTATTTCCAGCCAACTATTCCTATAACAACCCCAAAAAGAGTGCTTCAGAAAGGTAACCCTTACAATTTAGATGTAACCTGATACAGGCTACTTCCTGCAGTGAGAGTGATCAGGTAGCCAGGGCTGTATGAAGCCTGTGCTTCCGTGGCAGGACTGTGAGCAGTTGAACTTCTGTCCCGGACATGGACCACGTGGGTGGGCTTTTCACCTAGAGATAGCACAGGGCTCTGTTTCCTTGGTTGACGGTCTCCTCGGGAAGGTGAAATACTGAAGGATGAGCAGCAGCTGGAACCAGGAGGGAAATGTGCTTACTTTGCTGCCGTGCTCCAGCAGTGGATTGCCTGTAGAAATCTGCCTCATTGCTTCTAGACTATAGACCTCCTGCTGCCCACCCTGCATCGTCTTACAGGTCTTATTCAGGCTATATCTTCAGAAGCGAAAAGAAGCAAAGCACAGCGCCACTGACAAGAAATGAAAACAGAACTGGTCTTTTTTTTTTTCTTTGAATTCAAGACTGCTTTAAAACAACACAAGCGTCCATGATTGCACCTGGAAAGGTCATATTTTGTCCCCAGAATTCACTGCAAATGCTTACCCCCTCCGATAGTGTTCAGAAGTGTAGCTTCTCAGAGAAGAGATGTGAGGAACTGTCTGTCCACCTCCATCTTTCCAGACAAAAACCTCACTGAGATCCTCCAAGTGAGCCATACTTTCTTATGCACACGCACATGTGCACACCAACATATGTGCACACCAACATACATGCACTCTGATGCTCACACACTTGTGTGAATTCATGAATTTACACATGTGCCTACTCTTGCATATACATGCTCACACATGCCTATCCCACCTATTCAAGCATATATGAATACAAACATACTTGTGTGTGTACATATGGACATACATATATGCATGAACAAAGATAAACATACATGTTAATTCTCTGTCTCTCCTCTGTCTGTCTGTCCCCCACCCCCATATATTAGTTACCTCTGTTTCTTTATTCAGCTTGAAAGAGTGCTCACACTCCAGTGTCCCTGTAAGTCATCCTGGTGTCTGTATATGTGAAGTTTGCTCAGTGTTGTTTTGGGGTCTGGACTAAAATTCAATTTTTCTAAGAGACTAAGTGTCAAGGACATAGGAGACAGGGACAGGACACCAACAGTCAATAGTACATTCTTTAGATTTTACTATCAACTCTCCTGTGGCCATGGGCGATTATTTCTTATTTGCAGCCTGCTCATTTAGAATCTGACTCTTAAGGTCATCTTAACGTTGATACTTATCTCATTTGACCCTCCATTCTTCTTGCTTCCAAGAACTACACTGAACGAGATTGCTCATAGCAAGCCTCAAGTTTATGGAGTTGAAAGATATCAAGAACATACTAAATAAAGCAAAGGGCAGATAGGCCTCTCTTTGGTCTTGGAATCTCTATCCACAGCTTGGTTCCAGGACAAACACACAAGCCACCAGAGTGCACGTAGATTCATTCATCACCGGGGAACTCTGATGCTGATGAGAAGCACAGCCAGACGTCGCCTTGCACCAGTCGGAGCTGCTGTCATCACAAAGATGAGGCATGAGTGCTGTGAGGACATGCATGGAAGGGAACCCACGTGCACCGTGAACACATGTGAACAGTGCAGTCCGTATGGAAGGCAGCATGAAAGTACTTCCAACTCTGAAAATAGAATGACCACACGATCCCACAATCTCACTTCTGGGTCTTTATCCAAAGGGAAGGAAGTCGATAGGTGAAAAGATGGCCCCTCCCACCATGCTTTTTGTGGTGCTAGTTACGATACTCAGGACTTGGCACTAACTGAATCACCATCAGCAGATGGAAGGGTAAATAAAGCATAGCAATGCTAATAGTGATGGTGGAGGTGTCGTGGTGTTAGTTTGGAGGGGATGCTAATAGTGGTGTTGGCGGTGATGGAGGTGGTGGTGGTGATGAGGTGGTGAAGGTGGTGATGGCAGTGATGGTGGTGATAAGATGGTGACAATGGTGATGGTGGTGGTGGGAATAGTGGTGACAATGAGGTGGTGGTGGTGATGATGGAGGTGGTAATGAGGTGGTGACAGTTGTAAGGGTGGTGATGGTGGTGATGGAGGTGGTGGTGCGGTGGTAATGGCTATAGTATATGCTGTGCATCTCTCTGTGTGTGCATGCATATGTGCATGGATCTGTGTTTTACCTATCAGTTATCTAGGATTCATTTGCTCTATCTGGGTAGAAGTTAATAAATAGGCAAGGACAAATGCCTCTGGTGGTCCCTGTTTCCTGAGTGCTCAGGAACAGCCCCAGAGGCTTATCTCAAGCTCTGGTAGATAAGGGCCCACTGCTGTGAGTTTCTACACTAGAGATTTAGGGCTGTAGGTTGCATTGGAGCCTCCTTGTGTTGGAGGCTTGTTGCTCTGCATTTTAACAATAAGCAGCCCTGCAGGAGCAACTCTTATAACCCCAGCAGGGACTGCAGCATTTCAGCAGGGACACATGCTGATATTCCAGCTCCAAGCTGGGCATTGAGACCCTCAGGTACTATGGAGGCTGTAATTGCAGCTTTTGGACCTATGATAGGATGTTGGGATCTTAAGCGTTTGTCAATAGCCCACGATGGGGAAATATCTGGCACAAACTGATAGGGTAGTTGTAGCTGATGTAGATCCCTCTGGAGTCAGAACCACGTTCAGGAAGTAGCTTTGATTGCAGTGTAGCTTCCTCAGGGTGTTAATAAAGTTTTCAGAGCAGCGAGGCACCATGTAGAGAGTCCAGCCAGCTGTTCAGGAGGGGCTGCATGACAGACAGTCCTTCACTCAAGGCAAGTAGGTGTTAATGAAGGGCCCAACAACTGTTAATAAGGAAATCAAATTTTCTCTGTCTCCAATATCTTAACATGGCCATATTCTAATAGCATCTGAGAGTGCTCAGATCTTAGCTAAAGATGAAACAGCTTTAGCTTTGCGGTATAGTCTAGATAGTTCCCCCTCCATCCCCTCCCTTCTTTCTCATCCATTCATCCTTCTCTCCCTCCTTTTCTTCTTGTCAACCCACAAGCCCTTAAGTCACATTTGTTTCTTTAGCCTGTTCTTCTCAGACTTGGTTGTAGTGGAAGAAGAAAGCAAAATGTCTTTTTCTTTTCTGAACAACTGAGCTTCCCATATAAAGGAAGAGTAAACCTTATACTGGTGATTCGGCTATACATTGTTCTTTTCCCTCAACTCTGCTGAGTGATTACCTTCTCTCCTCCTCCTCATCTCTCCTTGTGGCTTTGCATTAAAATTCAACTCGAGAGCCTTAGAGGTGGAATGCTGTTGCTGGGTGCTGGGTCTCAGCTCCACCGCACGCCAAAGTAGCCCTTTCTCAAGTACTTAGCTCCTTTTCTGTCACCATCACACAGGTCCCAGAGAGGGGGTTGTAATTCCTGCTCCTCTTCATGGGGGGACACGCTGAGCTTTCAACTCTCACATATGGGGCTGGTGCTTTGCAATCTCAGTTCTGTTCGATTATAGTCACGTTTGCCCCGTCTTCAAAGCATGCAATCTCTCATAGCGACACCACTGTCAGAAATGCTGTTCCAGAAAAAGCATAATTTTTGTTTAATTGTTTGTGTGTGTTTGTGTGTTGATCTATGGTCTCACTGTGTTTCCCTGGCTAGTTTGTTACTTAATATATGGCTCAGTGTGGTGGTCTTGGACTCAGAGCAATCCTCCTGCCTCAGCCTCCCCAGTACTGGGATTGCAGATGTGAATTACTGGTCCCCGAGGAGTTATTCCATGGTTTTTGTGGATCTGGTCTGGGATGCAAGAAACCATTAAGAGCTGCAGAGGGTTCCAACTCTCCTGCTGCTGCTACAGTGTAACCTCAAGCATCCCTTTCTATCCTCCAGATCTAGAAGGCAGAAGTAGGACTTTGAAGTGCACCCTGACTATCAGATTGCCAAAGCAAACTTGATTTAAAGCTCAGAGACTTTGGTTTCAAGGTATGAGAGCCAAAAAGGAAAAGCACACTGAATTATGGGCTTTCTCTTTATGCACATCCTGCCACTTGCACAGGTGGCTCTAAGACTCACCTTCATCCCATTTCCTGCAAGACAAAGCGCTGAGATCTTTTTATAAAATTTTAATGAATTGCAAGCAATTTAAAAGGATCTGAGGAACCAGCATCAGTATTCTTTGAAGCCTGTTCTAAAAGCTGCCTCCCTCATTCCAAAAGAAGTTAACCCCGACGGCTGATAACACTGAAGACCATATGAAGACAGATCATGAGATCCAAGTTGGGAGAGTTGTCTTGATTTATATAAGTGACCTTGATAGCTTGGACAGGCATGGAGATTATACTCGAATCAGCATTGTTTTCTAGCTTTTATACTCACTAGATTGAAACTTGGCTCAATGGGTGGATTTTATCTTTTGATAGTTTACTTTTATTTATAATAAAAAAAGATCCATCTTACATGAATTTAAAACTCAGACACTTGGAGTTAACCTGGTTTGAAGCAATTGGTAAATATGGCTCCATGAATGTCAGAGTGTTGGTGGTAGTGGGATGAGTCTGTAGAGTCATATGGTGGCAATCATTGTCCTTGTTCTCATGCTAAGCCATATGCTATATAATCTTTACTCTCTTAGACTCTGATCTTAGCCACCTTTGGATTCTTGGTGTTGGAAACTGAGCTGGCCCAGGGTCCTAGTTAGGAAATACTGAGCCAGCGTTCAGGTCCTGAAATGCGATATGGAATGAATAGACCCCTATAGAGGATACTGTCTGTGAGTTGCTAGACTGCATGATGCGGGCTGCAAGACACTGCACGGCTAAGGATTTGCGATGTCGGAACCAGAAAAGAATGGAAGACAAGATGAAGGCCAAGGGAGAAAACAGGAAGGGACTAGAAAGAGGTGAGAGGGTGAGATGGTTCATTCAAAATAGCACTTTGAACCATTTTGTAATGACAATGTGCTGTCGACTTAAACCTCATCTTCACACAAGGCCCCACCTTTGTGATTGTCTCTCACCCAAAAAGTCCCCAGTATTTGTCCCATCATTACTTTATGTAGGGAAGTGCTTATGAAAGTGCCTGCCTAGCCAGACTGGCCAGGGCCTCCCTGTTAGGAACAGGGCTTCTAGCAAAAGCAGCTCCAGAGTCAGGAGTGGGAAGATTAAATTCTAACTGAAGGGAGGCTGGGGAATATTCTAGACAATGTGATCATTCATTATCTCCCCCCCCCCAGGTCCC
This sequence comes from Ondatra zibethicus, assembly GCA_004026605.1. Taxonomy (NCBI): domain Eukaryota; kingdom Metazoa; phylum Chordata; class Mammalia; order Rodentia; family Cricetidae; genus Ondatra; species Ondatra zibethicus. The sequence continues at coordinate 61,081 of PVIU01010024.1, read as the reverse complement.
TGGATCTAAAAGGGAGTATAGCTGCAGAAGGAACCCAAGCCATCAAATAGACTTAAGAAAAGGGAATCGTCACGACGCCTTGCAAAAGGAAGCAGCAGATTAAATGTGAATGAGTCTGAATTAAAAAGCCATTTTTGTCTCATGGCAAGGACTTTGAATGTTTCCATGTTGCTATATTTGGAATAAATGCAAGCAGATGGGTCAGGAGTAAGTTGGATAAAACACGAGGAAGATATTATTTTGATATGAGCCAGTTTTTAATTACATTGGATCGGATCTGCATGTTTGTGGGATGGCTGAGTTCTGAGTTACACAGGCTGGGTGGATCCCCTCATCCATTTTCTCTGTCCTCGGCAGAGCTCTGAGTTCTCAAAGGTAAAATGTGGCACTATCTGCATGGTCTCAGCCATCATCAGCTCAGCTAGAACTCTCTACTTACAGAAAAGATCTCCAACTTCAAATTTCCTAGGTAAAAGAGTCCTAAGGCTCTTCCTGTATCAGTTACCTTGCTCTTTGTTGTGACAAGCTACCTGAAAAATCCACTCAAGGGAAGAAGACTGTGGGCTCACTATTTAAGAGGATACCGTCTGCCTTGGTGGGGGAGAGTCATGGTCATAGGAGTACGAGGTCACCTTGCACTAGCATGAAGAAGAGCATAACTAGGAAGTGAGATCTGGCTAACAAACTTCCACATCCGCCTTCAGTGACCCAGTCCCTGCACACAAGCTTCCTAAACAATTAAGCACATGATCCCACAGGAGACAGTTCACATTCAACCCACCACACTATGCTAAATGGAAGCTGGGTTTAAAAGAACGTCCAATAGACATTTCTTAAAGGCTAGAAATTCTCGGCGCTACTACTGACATGTGAGTTTCGAGCGTTTGATGTACAACTTGTGTAAATGAGAAACAGATCTTTAAACTGTATTTAATTTTCATCAACTGGAGTGTAAGGAGTGACCCGTGTCCTAGTGATGACTTCTGGGAAATGCAGGCCCTTGCCTCCTAATGAGAGAAGTAGAACCTCAGAAAATGAAAAGGAGGCAATTTACCTGAAGGGCTTTTCAAATCCTGGCATTAGCCTGGAATGACAAGTGGACCGATTTGATTTGAATGCAGAAACCAGTTTCTATAGCCCCTACCCCAGGCTCTCTCTTTCCATGTCTGCTGAGGATCTGGAGGGCAAAGTTTCACACGCAATTTACATCATATTTTCCCTCCGCTGCATGTGTTTGTCTTTCTCTTAACAATGAACTTTTATGACTTCATCTCTCCATTTCCATCCTGTTTATTTTTAACACTCCTGGGGGCATTACCTTGACATGATGGCAGCTTGCTAGGCAAGCTCGGCTATTAGCGACTTCTACTCTATACTTCTAGTTTGGGCTGTGGCAGTTAGCCTAGCAGTTTCTACAGGGAATGTAGCAAGAATAGAAGACTCACACAGGTCCTGTGTTTCCTGTCCATCTCTAGGGACCCCTGTTGACTCAAGACAAACTGGAAAACAGACCATTATTTTATTTCTTACCCTACTGAAGTGGATGGCACAATTCTAGAAAGCATTGATGGCTGTGATTATTTTGTTTTCATTTTGTGAGTAGAATCAACTCAAAACAAGGAGAGAAAGATCAACGGCATGTTTGGGAAGCCAGTGCAGATGGCTCAGGACCAGACCAAAGATGGTTGGGACCAAAATGGGGGTGTTGACTGAATAGCACAGATGAAAGTCCAAATTTATGGGTAAAGAAATGTAATAGAGGTACCTGGGAAATGAGAAGATGGTGCTTTTGGTTGGTAACTATCGCTATGCTTCATCTCATGGGCTTTTCTTAAAATGTGAAGTAGTATGCTTCCTTTATGAAAAGCAGAGTCTTGTTTAGGTCTTGCTTTGAGATTAGGATTATTTTGCTTGTTTTGTTTCGTTTTTGATGTTTGTAGGATGGCATCAGTGAGTTCTGGACTTGGAATATAAAATGTCATCCAGCTCATACATCATGAAGTCCATGCAGAGCGTGTGAATTCAGACTTACCGATAGATAGATAGATAGATAGATAGATAGATAGATAGATAGATAGATAGATAGATAGATAGGAAGAGACATGGTCAAATCACATATGGAGTTCCGGTTGACCCTCATGGAGGTCCCAGCCTCCAGGGAAAGGATGGTGGTACCTCCAGATGAGCCCAGTATCTGGACCACAGAATCACGTGGTAATCTCCAAGCTAGACAAGTAGCTTTAGTCACAGACTCTTCTCTTAATGCACCCTCAGAATGCCTGTTCTTTTTATCTCCTGGCAAAACATTTTGGAGAAAGCTGAGCATGCCAGAGGCCCTTCCTTTAGACCATCCTTATGATTCAACTTGAGCGCGGTCAACTTGTCTGCCCTTCTAATTTTTCAAACATGCTCTTCCTCACCGGGAGCTAACCATGTCCCCAAATCAATCTGCCATCTTTTCTTCTTGAATTGTGACCTTGAAATTAGCATGTTTAGAAGCATATTCCGTGACTGAGCATGCTCAGGAATGTGCCATCGCCAAGTGCTTTCCTGCATGGGAATGTGTTACATGGAACTGCTTGTTCGTCCCAGCTGCCCAGAACCAAAATGTACACACAGATAATGTATTAATTAAATTACTGCTTGGCCCATTAGCTCTAACTTTTTATTGGCTAACTCTTACATCTTAATTTAACCCATTTCTATTAATCTGTATATCACCACGAGGTCGTAGCCTACCAGCAAAGTTCTGGCATGTCTGACTCTGGCAGTGGCTCCATAGCATCTCCCTGACTCAGCCCTTCTTCCTCCCAGCATACAGCCTATCTTTCCCCACCTAGTTCTGTTCTTTCCTGCCAAAGGCTCAAAGAAGTTCTTTATTCATTAACTAATAGAAGCAACACACAGACAGAAGGACCTCCCACCAGGAATGTGTAGGTTACGCAAAGACTATCACTACTCTTCTTGGTTTGAGGAGGACATTGCTTAGGAACTAATTCCCTCCTTACCTACCAGAGGTAACAACCCTCGTCCCACCTTTATTTCTTAGCTCTGTTCATGTGACATCTCTTCACCATTTACCAAGATCCAAGGCCATTGAGACCCATCCTTTCCAATCATTCCAACAGGTCCAGCTAAATCTCAGACACTGTAGAGTAAGCTAGGTACATCACAGCATGGCCTGCTTGGATCCCTGGACTCACAGAACTGACGAAGATAGGAAATTCTTTAAAGAGCAAACTGCATTTCAGGATTCATTTTTTTTTCACTCGCATGGCTTGTAGTATGAATCTGTTAAGAATAATGAGGGAAATTAATTGTAAAACGTGTTCATCTTTTGATGGAAGGAGTTCAGCACCCTGGAAACCTCCTCAGTCCCAAGCAAGGAAAAAAATAAAGAACAGCAGAGGCAAGAATTGAAGGGAGCAAGAGTGAAAAGTTGGAAGAGGTGGGGAGTTACCTGACCTGCCAGGGAAAGGGTCCCTTCCTCCTCTTACAGGAGTGGGCTGGAAGCAAGCAAGCAGGAAGAAACAGAAAAAAGACAAATGCCATTGAATACAGTACTGCTGAAGGGCGGAGATGCTATCTTCGTAACATACAGTGTTTGTTAGGCTCTTGCCTGGAAGAGGCTGAGAATAGCAATATAATGACATCTCTTGCATATACTGCAGAATGAGTTCCTCAGTGGTTTCTTTTCCTTAGTGTGTAAGTTCTTAAAAATGTCTCAATACGACCCACACTGGAGGATTAAATAAACAGCTGAGGATGAGGGTTCGATTCACCCTTTCAACTTTATTTTCGTACAAGTTCAATAACAGTCATGTATGAAAAACTCTGTTTGAAAAATTCAGAGGGAATTAAAAAGAAGTGAGCAGTTCCAGTGCATCTGACCCAATTGTTCATACCAGTAGAAAAGTGGAAACAAAAACAATTTGTTTGTATGAATGGAGTGGGCTTCTTTCTCATGCATGATTCACCAAATTCCAGAGCCAGTTATTTTGGGAGAATACAAATGTGAGGATTGTGTTTATTACTTCTGCTGTTTTCAGAAATCCAAACAAACCTATGCATATACTGTTCTTTTTCTGAACTGTGGGGGTCACCAACCTTTTACAGTCACCCATTTTAAGTAGTTACCTTTGAAAATGGACCAGATTTCCACACCGTACACAGATGCAGGGAAAGGCTGGCCTGTTTTTCTTCCTTGCTTCCTCCCACCCAGTCTCTAAATAAGAGTGAACCACTCCCTACCATACATGTGGGTGGCAACTCTGCTCTTGAAGCAGGGAGAAAAGACACATGGACAACTATGAGAGGCATGTTAGTGAATATTGGAATTTGACATCTTGTATTTATAACAATCCTGGGACAGGGGTATAACAAAGTCAATTAATATTAAACTATAATAGAGTCAAGAGCATTTGGCCACTGTTACATGGGGCTAGGCACAGAGTACTCATCCCTGCAAGATCTAAAATTACTTTGTGGAAAGCTTAAATGTCTAAGAGTGGGAGTCAGTGATATAAGTGGCAGTATTTTGCAATTAGGTTTTGGATTGCTATATAATATTTTTGTCTTGGATCTCATCAATGATTTTAGAAATCAGAGCACTTAAAATAAGCATTATTAAGGATAAAAACAAACTGACTGTATTTGTAAAATATTTTAAAAACTATATACTATATATGTGTCCAGAATTATTTAAAATCTTTTGGTAGAGAAGGGCTTTGAGGAACTGATGGGATGGCCCAGTAGTTAACAGCAATGGTTGCTCTTTCAAAGGACCTGGATGCAATTCTCAGCACCCATATGTTGGCTCACAGCCTCTGTAACTCCAGTTCCAAGGGACTTGATGCCTTCTTCAGGCACTGCCCACACATGGTACACAGACATACATGAAGACAAAATACTCATACACATAAAATAGAAGAGAATGTTTTATGAGGTGCCAATAGAAGAAAAAGAGGAAATTTAACTCAGCTGGGTGTTTAATATAGCTCCTTTGATCTTCATTTAGACAATTTTTTAAAGCTATTTAAGGTATTGTCTGGGGTGTTCACAAACCCTCCATCTCCTAGCTGATTTTGCAATTATGTTTCTTGCTATTCATGCATACAGATTTGCTTGGGACTTTTTGTAGCCACCACGACATGATAAGCAGGAAGTCATGCGCTGAAGTACAGCCCTTACACTTACATACATCATACATAAGTCACACAGCCTGAATCATATGGCAGTGGAGATAATGTCATGTCTAAAACTCAAAGTGAACCAATGATCCTTCTCATGTTATTATTTCTGTCTACCCATGAGAAAATGGAGACTCTGATCGTGTGACCCAGAATGCTCATGAAGATATTCTTTAGGAGCAAGAGACAGCATGAATACAGACTCAGTCACCAGACGTTTGTGTCTGCACATGTGTTCCACTAGATGCACGGGCCGCCTTCAGCATATTTAAGAGTCATACTTGAATATGTGTTATATGCCAATCAGTCATTAGTTTACTCTTCACTAACTTCTTCCTAGCAACACCATGGTAAGAGTCTGCTATACTTTTATACAATCTTATCTCCCAAAGCCTAAATCCTGCAATTACTGAGGCAGTCTCAAAAGGCTTCTAATGTATGTTACCTAAAGAAAATTGGATGTGTTAATTTTCCCAGAGATCGACTAGCGAATTTCCTGAGAAATTTCACTTTCTCGCTCCCTTTGATCAAAGCAATTGTCAGCTTGAGGGTTTACAGCTGCTACAAGCTGCTGTGTGACGTGGACACAGACCTCTCTTTTAGCAGAATTCCTCACGGCCACACCTGCAGTGGGGTGAAAAGAACCCAAAATGCACGCCTAGAAAAGTAGCTCTTCCTTGCTGAGGTTCTCATTGGTGACCTTGACTTCACCAAGAAGCAGTTCTGAATCTTTTGGAGTCCCCTCCCCTGTCTTGACTCTGCTTTTGATGTCCCTCTTATGCAATTATCTACTGAAGGTGTTTGTGGGTTGACTGGATTTCTTTTATGACTCGTTTCTGGATAGAGAAAGGTGTATCTCTCAGTTATTTTCATTCACACTAAGTCCTAGAATCTGGCCACTGAGTAAATTCGAAAACAAAATTAGGTGGTGTATCAGTTCTTTGTTGCTGTGATGAAGTAAATACTACTGAAAACAATGTGTAGAAGACAGGGTTCACTTTGACTTATGCTGGCGAATTTCATCTTTATCCGCATACAGGAAGAAAAGAGGGAGAACTAGAAGTAGAGCAAGAGTATTAAAGTCTCAAAGTCTGGCCACAGTGATCTTCCTTCAGCAGGGCTGTCCCTTCTAAAGATTCCATAACTTTTCCAGATATCGCTACCAACCACAGACCAAGTTTTCAAAGCAATGACCCCACAAGGGACATTTCTTATCCTAACCGTCACAGGTAGCAAGAAGAAGGCTTAGCCAATATAGACAAATAGTTCTTCTCTGCTATCCCCGAGGCAGTGTTTTCTGCTCTCAAGGCTCTCTACACTCACAGTGGCATTGTAATAAAACAAATGAATAGCATCATAGTCAGTAAATGTGCAAGATGTTAGGGGTCTGGAGCCAAACCAGGAGTCATCTGCATATCATGCAGATGTTCTACCACTGAGCCACGTCCTCAGCCCATAAGCCCCTATCTGAAGCGTGAAGAAGCTGTAGCCTGGAAATAGAACCAAATCTAACTTCTAAGCAGTTGATATACATAAGAAAGACAATCATGAGAGCCAGCCCCGAAAGTTCTGTGCAGTATGAGATGTCTTCTAAGAAGAATGATGCGGAATACATATGGCACTATTGGCGTGCTCAGAACCAGGTGACTTTGGGAAGTCAGAGGAGGCAGCCACTGCTCTATGGGGATAGGCAGACAAATGATAGTACATGTCCTGGCTGGTTTATGTCAACTTGACACAAGCTAGAGTCATCTGAAAGGAGGGACCCTCAATTGAGAAAATGCCTCCATAAGATCCAGTTGTAGGGCATTTTCTTAACTAGTGATTGATGGGGGAGGGCCCAGACAACTGTGGGTGGTGCCATCCCTGGGCTGGTGGTCCTGGGTTCAATAAGATAGCAGGCTGAGCAAGCCATGGGGAGCAAGCCACTAAGCAGCACCCCTCCATGGCCTCTGCATCAGCTCCTGCCTCCAGGTTCCTGCCCTGCTTGAGTTCCTGTCCTGACTTCCTTTGATGATGAACAATGATATAGAAGTGTAATCCAAACAAACCCTTCCATCTCTAACTTACTCTCTGGTCATGGAGTTTCATCACAGCAATAGAAACTCTGATTAAGACCTGGTGTGAGGCAAAGAAACAATGTCTGACTTTAAATGAGGTGTAGCATGTGGAATACAAGCACATAGATAAGGATCACCTGTAGACTATGACATTTTTAACAGGACATAAGTAAGCATGTTGTTTTGTGACACAAAATAAAGATGTCAAGAGAGCTAGCAACCATGGGGAATTCAGCTCAGCGGAAGTGTGGTTAGTGACTGAAACAGACTGATTCCTCATTCTGCTGCAAGGCAGTAAGGAAGAAAAACTTGCTGGAGCTGGAGAGGTGGCTTTGATGACAAGAGAGTTTGTAGTGTGATCATGAGGAGAAGAGTTTGTGTCTCAGCTCTAATGTAAGCATCTGGGCAGCCTACAAATGCCTGGAATTCCAGCCTTGGGCGACCCAACACTCTTATGGCTTCACAAGTGCATAGGCATGCACACATACACACACACACACACACACACACACGTTGTATACAGCATCATGCCCTGGCACATATCTCTACTTCTCTTTCTTTATGTTTCAAATCTTCAGGAAATAAAGCTTAAGATCACAAAATCTTGGTTATGCAGTAAAGGTTTCCATCATTGTCCTGCAAAAAACCAGACACCGCTTGAGGTGTTTTTAAGTGAGGGGATTTGCAGTTTGTAGTACAATAGCAATGGAAGGACTAAAAGACTCGTGAAAGAATTCCGTACAAGAAAGTCTTAAGACCAGACAGTAGGAAAGCAAAAACCTACTCAAAATGTAGTGAAAGATCAGGATAGGCTCACTGCCAGTGATGGTATTTGGTGACAAATAGTGTTGGAAAATGAAGCTTGGTGTCAGGGATAAACATAGGTGACACCAGCACACACCCAGCATGGTGGAAAATTCCCAGATCCCATCAACAGTAAACTCTGGCAAGGACCAGAGCCACAGCAACAAACCTGTTCTTCACTCATTGCTGATGGGAATGTCAATTGGTGCAGTCTATTTAGGAGACAATTTAGCAGTTTTTTGCAGATCTAAATTTACCTGTAACCATTTAATTCAATCTTCGTACTCTTTGAAATTTGCCAAAAAGGAAATGACATTTATGTCAATAGTTGCCAGGGTTTTGTGGGAAAAGGGTGTGTACAAATGGAACAAAACGCTGTGAAATGACTCTTTGAGACAGCGGAGTGGTGGCTACAGGGTACCACACACTTGTAGAAACTGACTCTTCTATCAACAGCGAACCAATCCCAAGACAACGGTGGACTTGGTGATGTGTATGTGATTCCTCGGGGAATCGGGGGACATGAAGAATTTGGGAATTCTGTCCGCATACGGTTTGAGGAAGTCGGTTTCTGAAAAAGGAAGTTGCTACTTATTGCTGGGAATGTGAGGACAGAGGTGTGGGGAATTTAGAACAATGTAATCAGACCCACAGCCACTGTGTAGATGGAGGGGCAACCCTGACTCAAGTAGCCATTGACACTCCACTCACTCCTGGAGATACTTAATAGCATCCCCCATCACTATAAAACTCACCAACACCCCCATCTCTAGCACCTAGGTGTTAGAAGGGAAGCACTGAGGGTGGGGGTGGTCTCCACGGCTACCTCTCTCTCAGAACAGCCTCAGGAAGGAGACATAAGGACTCTTCCTGTTGACTGACAGCAACCCCTCTAGGCAGCAGCTGTGACAGCTGTCTAGAAGTCAGGACTCATTCTGGACTTGCAGCCCTTGGTGTAGGAGAACCCGGACCACCAAGGGCAACTAGGCTGAACCAGGATGACTGTGCAAAAACAAGTAACAGTAATCAGTACAGTGATTTAAAGGAAGAGTATGAGAGTCCCTCTCTCTCTCTCTTCTCTCCTTCTTTCTCTCTCTCTCCTGCTATTTCTGTTAGTCTTATGTCTACCAGACTTTAAGTTAAAAAAAAAAACAACAAACAACCAACTAATAAAAAAGATTGGAGTTGTTACCACTGGCAGAGGGGCCACCATGTCATGTGCCCCTAGTGCTCTGTCAGCTATTTTTCTTTCACCAGCTCTTATCAAAAGCCAGAAAGATAGACACCACCACTCCATTAAATATGGCTTTGACTCGGAGGAATTAAGTCACTTCTCAAGGTCCAAGGGCTCAGTTTCATCCAGGATGTGCCGTATCAAGTTTCTGTAAGACCGTAACTCTTACCTGATCTGAACAGATCTCGGATCTAATCTTCTTTACTTCTTGAAATCATGACATGAGAAGAACATCTTAAAGGACACAAACGTTAACAAACTCAAAGTCACAGGGAGGTCACCTGGAGTCCAGGATTGTGATCTCTTCCTTTTTCCAAGGGAACCCTGAGTTTTCCACCTGTCCTTGAATTTGTAGACTAGGCATTCAAAAAAAAAATCTGAAGGAATGAAACCCTCAAGTTCAGGTATAGCTGGACCTTTCTTACCTTCCGTACCCATGCCTGGCTACAAATCCAAGACTGTGTATCTTGAAAACAACGCCCCTACACCTATGCCATCAGGAGGCCTGTGTTGGCCATGGCTTGGGTCTCCTTGCATAAGGAAACACGGGTAACTCTTCTGAAAGAAACAGAAGCATTGGACACTAAAGACAGGGAGTGGGGTTAGGGGGTGGAGTTTGGAACCCAGAACACCTGCTAGTTCTGTGGAAGCCATGGCTATCTGGATTAAAGGCTTGGGGGAGGCTATGAGGGGATCTCAACAATAAATTGTAAAGGTCGCTGTGAATTTGCAAGGGCTGGCATTTTTTTACTCTGGTGGATTTGTATGGTATGAAGAGCAGGAGGAATGAGGATGTAGGACGTGTGAATGGCGCTTTATAATGGGCTATTGTAGTGGCTTTGGAAGGAGGTTAAGAACGAGAGAAATGTATATAATGCATGAGCAAAGGCCTTGGTTAAAATGTGTGAAATGTTTGAGTTTCGTGTGGGGGAGAGAAGCATGGGTACCATTCCTGGATTTGACTCTCAGCCTTTGTTGTTGGGGGATCTGCATCTCCCCTTTGAGCCTCATGTCTCTCTGGCAATTGCAATGCCAGGTCCACTCAAGCTACATGACCTTTTGGATGTTTTGTGATACAGTGTTATGTGGTGACGGGACACAGTATCTCTCCTGATCTCAAAGAACTTGAAATCTAGTCATTTAGAACAAAAGGATACAGCATACAACACGCTGCAACATGAAATAGTAGAAATGTCACAAGAGGAAGAGTATGATGGAAGCCAGCATCCATTGAGAGCCTATCTTCTTTAGAGTCTGTACGGAGTTCGTCTCCTTTAAGGCTCACAGCACCCACTGAAGTAGACAATGTTGCATCCATTTCTCAGAAGGAGGTAGAGTTCAAAGGAGCAAAGTAGTTTATCCAAAAGTGACAGAGGAGCCCCAAGACCAGGGACAGAGTTCGCTTTCATATCTGCAGTCAGATTGTTTCCCAAAGGTCACTCCAGGACTCGACACATGAGAGAACTCACACCTAGAGAGAAAGAGAAAGCGCTCAAAGTCAAACTGAAAATATCTTGATCAAGCCCGATGGAAACAAGGTTCCAGAGATGTGGAGGCTGGGGAATGAGGACTGTTCCAAGAAAACCCAGTAGCAACCTAAGCAAGAATATCTAACACGGCTCATGCCAGTAGCTTCTTCAAAGAGAGCAGGGGCTTCCATTTGGAACAGCATGACCGAGGACTGGAGAGAAAGTGCCCAAGACTGGCTGAGAACAGAACAGAGGACGGAGGGGGGGGGGGTAGGTGAGAGGGGGAGGTCACAAGAAAAGGGTTGCATTAAGTTGCACCTGTTGGTGCTAGATCTGATATTTCCTGGTGGCTGCCATTTATACATATTTCTTCACCTGTTAGAGAGACTCCACAATTTTGGATAGCAAGGCTTCAAAGAGGAGCAAACCCCCAACTTGTTTTGAACATAGAACTGAGTCTAAATATCTGTCTCTCTGTGCTATAGTTCCCTGGACTCTATCAGACAGAGGAAATAAGAGAAAGCATATCAATACCAACCCGAAGGCAGTTTTATCTGTGATGAGAGTCAGGTCAAGAAGCTAGCTCCAGACAGCAGAAGGGATTAACACTGGAGTCCATTTGGGAACTCAGACTCCCCAGGCCCACAGCAAGAACACTGTGGGGGTCATCTCATCTGGATTTAAGAAGGCAGAGGGACACAGCTAGCTTGAGATAAGGGTGGCTTTTTGTGTTTATAGTGTTTTTGTTTTGAGCACTGTGTGTCTTTGCAGAGCCGACACAGGCAATCAAAAGCAGGGCTTGCTTTCTCCATCACAGGCTCGCCTTCTGACAGAGGAAACCATTGTTTCAGTCTCTGTGATCAGCAAAAGGCAGAGAGTACATGCCCAGCACTGGCCACATGTGACAGCGATTTTTCTGTCTCTGGGTGAGAGCAAGCCTTCTGTGAGCTGCCAGTTGGCAGCCCTGACAGCTGCCAATAGCAAAAACATCAGGAATAACATGGATGGAAATGACTGATTCATCTCCCAGGAGCAAGTCCCTGCACAGACAGCCCTGCAGCAGTCCCGCAAATCAGCCTGCAGAGGTTTCCATTTGATAACCGAATGTAGGCTTTCAGATTTTTTTTCCTAAAGATGAACACCTCTGTAACATGCTTCCTAGCATGGAGGAGTGAGGCTGGGGTGTAGCTGCTATGATATGGGAAGAACAGCATGGCAGTTAACATGAAAGACCACTTAATTCAAGTCGTGGGCCTGGAGCTTATTAAATGTTCCGGACTATCACACACAGAGATGCAGCACTTGCCTGCAAAGCGATTTTCTGGTGAAATCATTGATAAAGTGTTTCTAGCATTCCTCTTCCCTATATAAGCAGCTGTCAGAGCCCCGCTGGGACCATTACAATACCCCCCAATACATCCTTAGTTTATTGGACCCCTGGCTAGCAGCCACAGGGGTCAGTTCTGGTCTGGCCACCTGTTCTTCAGTGCACCAATTAGAGAGAAGTAGCATTAAGGAGCAGAGGTTTAACCACCTGTGCACCCAGGAAAAGGAGCAATTATTGGGGTCCAGTGGCCTCAATTCCTCTTTGGGGTGCTGAGATGAGCTTTTGATATAAATAGAGGAGGAACTGGGGCAGGGAATAGTGGTATGCAGAATTAAATAGTATTGGTTGAGGTGTACTATGTTGGATCATCACTTCCTTCCCCTTTGCCTCTTGATGAATCCATGCTTGTCTTCAAAATACAATATACTTCAGGAAGGTATTTCAGGGCATCACTGCTAACTTTCTTATTAGGGACAACCTTGATGGTTTTAGGGTTCTATATATGTCTTTACTACAAGAATTCAAGCGTGCCTCTGCTCATTCATTTTTCCACCTAGTTATCTACCATTCATTCACAAAGGATTCTATCTACTTCCCTAGAGTGGGGGCTCTGTCTAGGAGCTGAGGCCAAAGCACTGAACACTGAGGACAAACCCAAGCCAGCCAGTGTCTGTCCTGATGTCACGAAAGGATAGGAGTGCAGGTCATTTCACAGATAATGACACAAGATCATGGTAAAGGAAAGGAAGGGGAGATAGACAGTGAGGGTTAGGAGGAGGATTCTGATCCAGCTGGGAGAGAGTAAAGAAGAGCTGGGGAAAGAGACTGCTGAGTAAGATTTGGTCAAAGGATGTGTCTAGTTAAAGTAGAGGAACAGTGGGAATAGTAGTGAAATGGGACAGAACTCACCACCATGATGAAATGGAAGGAGCTTCCATGGCTCAAGGGTGCTCTGCAAAAGCCCCTTGCCCTGCCGGCCTTGGTGTTCAAATAATGCGTTTGCTTTTTACAAGCACAAAGATTTAATACAAGAGGTGATGTAACCATCAGTGTTCCAAGAAAAGTTGGCCCTACGGTGGCATGGGCACCAGTGAAGGCCACTTTGGGAGTCAGTCATAAGTTAGAAGATACCATGGCATTTATAGAAGAAACGTATGCTTGATTTGGGACATCCAATGTCTTTGGCAGACAATTGAGGCTTATTACACATATCTCTGTATAAAAGAACAATAGTGACAGATAGTGTGGCCTCACACAGACATTGTGACACTGTGACTTGGGACAAGTAACAGAGCCCTTTTAAAGGTCAGCTCTACTGTTGACATGATGGGAATATTAATACTAAGGATATAAATCATGAGATTGCTTGGAGGGCTCCTAAGATAACTGTAGTCACTATTCAGAATGACACTGGCCACACTGTAAACATTAAGTGGATTTTAGCCACCATCATCTCCATCGTGACTGATGTGGTAATTTGAATAAAAATGGCTACCATAGGCCCACAGGGAGTAGCATTCTTAAGGGCTGTGGCCTTGTTGGAATAGGTGTGGCCTTGTTGGAAGAAATGTGTCTTGGTCATTTCCTGTTGCCTGTTGATCCAGATGTAAAACTCTTAGCTACTTCTCTGCACCATGCCTGCCTGCATCCCACCATGCTTCCTGCCAAGATGATAATCGAGAAAACCTCTGAACTGTAAGCCAGCCCCAGTTAAATGTTTTCTTTTATAAGAGTTGTTCTGGCCATGGTGTCTCTTCACAGCAATAGAAACCCTACTTAAAACAATGGAATGGATATGGGCTGGAGAGAGGACTCAGAGGGTAAGAGCACTGACTGCTCTTCCAGAGGTCCTGAGTTCAATTCCCAGCAACCACATGGTGACTCACAACTATTTGTAATGAGATCTTGCACCCTCTTCTGGCCTGTAGGCGTACATGCAGTCAGAACACTGTATACATAATAAATAAGTAAATCCTAAAAACAATAAAATAGAACAATGAATATATGGTTATCAATACTTCTTGTTCTTATAAATAATACTGGTTTATACCTTATACACTCAATGTGATCATTCCCCATGGATCCGCTGAGGTAGTCTCTGTGGGGTCCTGGATGCCTGACTCAGTGCCTTGGTTGGAAGGGTACTAAGAACAAATTTTAAAACAAATAATATAAATGATACTGTAAGGTGAAGGTAATGTGATACTAAACGATGTACTTAAGAAGAAAGGAAGGGACCAATTATTCTTTTTAATCCCAGTCAGTTTTGTTTATTTCATTACCTAAATTTATTACCAGGAAAGCAGACAAACGTCCCGTTTTCATGAACGACTGCTTGTGGGATAAAATGGGAAGTCCCACTGGAACTCTTAAAATGAACTTCCTTTTCATGTAAACAAGACGCAGTCAAACTGTTGGTGGGAACAGGGACAATGACTTATTAAAAATTAAGGCGAAATATCCATAGTGCCTTTCTCCAGAAATGGAAAGTACAGAAACGGAGACAATGATGTTACAGGACTGACACAAGGTCATGGGCAAGAGGTTTACATACCTTTCAAGGGAGGGTTATCTATAAAAAGTGATTATAACAAGCCAAGCGGTGGTAGCACACGTCTTTAATTCCACCACTCAGGAGGCAGAGGCAGGTGGGTCTCTGTGAGTTCGAGGTCAACCTGGTTCTATAGAGTGAGTTCCAAGATATCAAGGGCTGTTTCACAGAGAAATCCTGTCTCAAAAAATTAAAAAAAAACGTATTATAGCACCTTTTGGGTGATATGTGTACCATGTCAGTATGAATACACAGGAAGCTTTACTCTCCAGTGTGAAAAGAAGAAACTGTGCTTCCATGATGTATCACCACCTTCTTCTAAGTAGGTAGGGCCTCAATGGGTGGGGAGAAACTTTTTATACCAGGTTAGGCTGTGCCTTGGTAAGGTAGTTTCAATAAAGATGTGGAGCAAGGCAGAAGAGGCTCATTTTATACTGAAGAGGGCTTTGGATGGCCACACAAAAACCTGAAGAAGAGTCTAGGGGTGTGGCTCAGTGGGTAGACCATTTGCCTATCATGGGAGAAGCCTTGGCTTTGCTCTCTAGTGCTATTAAACCAGGAATGGTGGTGTGTACTTGTAGTCCCAGCACCCAGGAGGTAGAAGCAGGAACATCAGAAGTTCGAGGTCACTGGGTTAAAGGCCAGCTTGAGATAACGAAGGACCCTGTCTTAGTGCATATGTGTGTGTATGGGGGGGTAACAAAAAAGGAAAAGAGCAACAGAAATAGTGAAAAAGAGTAAGCATGGGGCATTCCCCACCAGCCCCCACTGTGAAGAATCCACAGTACCACATAGACGTGTAAGGAAGATTTCAATTTGCTGCTGGCTGGGCCTATGTAAACCCTCCGTAGGCCCCATGTAATCTCAGTAAATTACACATTGCTCGTGAGTGTTTTTGTGTGAATGGATTATTTTAGCAGAGAGCATGAACTGAAAGAAACCAGAAAGATAGCTATTTTTTTGTCCCTTGGAAAGGAATAAGACACATCGTTAAATGAGAGGAAACAAGAGATTATAGGGTGTGGAGCGTCTCCAGAGCAAAGACACATCTTTGTGCGTCTCTTTGGAGGAAGGAATAAGGAGCAGATAAGAAAGCCAACGCAAAAGGAAGAGAAGAGAAATTAATCACAACTGTGTTCCCCCAGCCCGTCTGTCTGTCTCAAGTTATCTGTCTGGGCAGCTTGCACAGGGAGGGAACGGTCCACGTGCAACATCAAAGAGAAATGATGACACTTCCCGTCACTCTGGCCTGAGCCCAGCATCTGTGCCCTTAGCACAGGACAGATATAAAAGAAATTCCTAACAGAGACTATTTGTTAGAAAACTGAGTTATATTAAGATACGACAATGTGGGATGAGTATGCAGCTCAGTAGGAGAGCCTTTTTCTTGTACCTGTGAGGCCCTAGATTCAATCTCCAGCACTGCAAAAAATCAGATACAATGACACTGTGAGGGTCCAAGGGACACTCCAGAGATTGTCTGCCTCCTGGGCTAGTAGCCGGATGTTCCTTCCAGCACCCACATTGATGGCAGCATTCCATGCTGACTGGCATTTGGTCATTCCTAACTTTCCTTATATTGACACATGTTTCTGACCCAGTGTATTTATGAGAAGTGACAGCTAGCCGTCATCAGGTCAGGCCTGTCTGGTTTCACCACCGATGATGCATACCATATCCATCACAATAGAACACACATGCATATGAATGTTCACTAACATGCCTGCATGCATGCACACTGTTCTTACCCCTTGGTTCCTATTTCTTTGACACATCTAGAAATTTTACTTATAATTGCTCAAACTAAAACAAAGATGGACTTTTGAACACCAAAAGTTGGGATGAAATGTTTGTACCAACATAATGCCATTTCCTTAGGGGAAGGAACATTTAGGAATCTATTTGGGGGAACTTTGCTTATCCAACCTTGGAGATATTAAAGGAGACTATAACCATGGACATGAATGACTGCCAGAGAGCTGAGCAGTCCATTCAGTGAAGATAAAAATCTTACCTAGGAAGTCTGTGGTTCTGTCTGGGGCGCCCTAACCATATGGTAAAAGCATTTTACCAACAGTCTCCTGTCTCTCAGCTTAGCTTTTCATATGCATTCATTCTATCCTCATTATTGCTGCTGATCCAGGCACAAGTATCTGTCTCTATTAGCGTAAGAAGACATTTGGATTCCATTGCATAGCATTGGCTCAGGGTAACCCACTTGCCAATCCTGTAGGGTGGAAGGGTACAGGCTTGGCTTCCAAGTCAGAGGTCATGATTAGCGTTACCAAATTTAGAAGTGCTGGGAGGAATGGAAGAGGCTTCAAGAAGAATGCTTACCATGATCCAGCTAAAAGCTGAGCAGAGTGGGCTGGGGCAAATAACACCCACCCACTTGTGGACAACCCCAGCTTTTCTCTTCCGTTATTTGACATAGCTAGGTCTCCTCATAGACCAGACATTTTACACACACGATTGCCTTCTCTCAGATGCCTTTTCTTTGTCGTGTTGTTTGTGCTTTGTGTAGGTCTATGTCTAAGACCCACGCATCACCTCCTCTGTGCGGCTTCCCAGTTAGATGCCACTATAAAAGCCTTTTCCTCTGCATGCTCATAGCATCTTGTGCACACGCACACAGAAGGAGTTGAACTAATTAGCACACATAAGAGGCTGCATAATCCACTTCCTTTGGAAAATGGGAAGCACATGATGTCAGAAGAAATAAGATCCAACAACAGAGAATCAGTCCTTTTTACTGCATGAACACAACGTGCGAGGTCTCCAGGCAGAACCTTTGGCGCGGGTGTGTTGAGAATAATACGTTTGAAGATCTTGGTTTCTTGAAGCTTATCTATTTCAACCACTTCCTTACTCAGATCAGGAAACTGAGGCTGAAGTGGCTTTCTTTCCAGCTCTGACAGTAAATGGTCTGAGCCACCAAAAGGAAGGACAGATTGACCCAATTCTTGACTGAGAAACCACAGCTATGCAGCTTAAACTTCCTGTTTTAAATGCCATGGCAGGAAAAGGTTGTGATCCACACTGCCATGACTCAAAACTCTCTCTCCCTCTCCCTTTCCTTCTCCCTCTTCATCTCCCTCTCCCCTCTCTCTCCCTGTCCCCTTCCTTTCCCCCTCCCCTTCTCTGTTCCCCATACCCCTTCCAGGGCCCCCCACATTGGAGCTATGATTCACCCTCTTTGGTCTGCCTTACTCTTGTGCCCACAAAAGTCTACCATTCATGACTCACTGCTTAGTGAAGGGACATAATAAATCTTGCTGGGAACTCAAAACATGCAAACAGACTGTCATGGGAACTATGGGGACTTAAAGCAAAAGGATAAAACTGACTGTGACAAACATCCTTCTATTTTTATGACAGTATCTGCATAGACATTCTCTCTGGAGCAGGTCAGAATTGGTCAGGAATAGAACTGCATGAACCCTCTGATATTCAAAATGGAAAGTGGAGATCTATTTGAATTCCTGCCAGGTAATATTCAAGCACAAACATGTAGGAATGGCCCCCAAAGTGATTTTATGGCAATCCACAAGCCCCTCCTTTCTACTGTGCTTGTCATGTGTAAATTCTGCCCTGTCTCTGCATTTAGTTTTTATAGGCTCAGCCACATTCATCACCCTCCCCTCTGCTTCCCAGTTCTATAGGACATATCACTGCCCTTTTCAGAGATACTGCCTTGATAGCACCTTCATCCATACCATAGACCTTTATTAGCTATCCCAGACCATCCTTGCCTGAATGAATGGATAGCAGGCCTTTCCACCAAGTGTGAGCAGAATGTGAGTTCGTCTACACTCTTGTAAGTGTGTCTAACAGTTTGCAGCCAAACTGGACTGGTTAATGTTATGAAAAGAAAGGAACAGTGACATGGTAAGAAGTGCCAGGGAGTGGATGTGGAGATAATGTTGTCCCTATCCAGGGAAACACACTCTTAGAAGATGATGTGGAGACATGAGCAATAGAAAGGAAGTAACCTCTGGGAACATCTGGGGATGTTTCTCAAATAGAAGAGGAAGGAAATATCTTGACTTATGAGAGAACTTGATATGAAGAGGCGACATGGAAAGGGGTTATGTTGTTCTTCTGGGTAGCGGAGAAGGGGAAGGGATGTCTTCTCCTGACCCCAAGCACAGAGGGTCAGTGACTTCGAGATTAACAATTTTCTAGTCGTATGAGGTGTATGGAATATTAAAGTGTTTCTAATCTCTATGTATGTTAATTTTGTATATATTAATGTTTATATTGTGTATGTGCTCATGTGAGTAATATTGTATGTGTGTGTGTGTGCGTGGGGGGGGTCGCACAAATACAGGACAAAAGTCAGTGATCAATGCTGGGTGTGTGATGTCCTCTATCACTCTTTCTGTGCTTTGAGGCAGTGTCTCTCACTTAACATAGCACGCCTGCTTTAGCAAGACTTCTAGGCCTGCGAGCTTCAGGGCTCCTCCTGCCTCTGACTTTTCAGTGCTGAGATCACAGACACCAGTCACTGTGTCTGGCTTTTTGTCTGACTTATGGAGATCTGAATTCAGATCCTCACATTTACAGGCCAATCCGTTTACCGACTGAGCTTCCAAGCCTTGGCTTCTACCACTACTCCTAACAGCCTGTCTGCGCCACAGAACTCTTGAATAGGTTACATACAAAAATAAGTTATCAACAACAAGCCCATACAAAATGAATTAGTATGTTATTTGTTTGAGAAACATATTGGATTAATGAAATTCCTTAGTTCTGACAAGCCTTTCTTGCAAAACAACAAAACCAAAACCCCACGCAAATTCAGCAGTGATGAAAATTGAAAGAGGAATACAAATTTTATCTTCTCCCCAACCCAGAGAGTTCTACCATAGCAGTCACCCCTGAAGTTCTGTCTCAGTGGCATCTGTCTTACTAGTTTGTCTGCCAATGGCTACAGGTTCCATTACTTCCTAACTAGCTCTTCTAATGATTCTTGATTTGCTACAGTCACAACTTTTCTTCAGAAGGTGACTTATTGTCTCAAACTCAGATTTTAATAGTATGAAAAAAATTGCTAAAAAATGTTGTGAGAGAGTCTAAAGTGTGCTGACTTAATTCAGGGAATGGTAAATTGCTGCTGCGAGCTAGGAAAGTATTTTTTAAAATATTTTTTAAAGTGGTTGATAAAAAGCCTAGGGAGCAATAGCATTCTGGGACAGATGCTCATCGTAAGAAGCTCAAGTTTCAATGACTGGAGGTAAAGCCCTATGGTAGTCTACACTCAAACCCTTTATCTCACTGTTGCCATGGGAGGCTTACAGGCTTCAAGGGCAAGATTTGTGGTTATGAGAGATAGCCATGACCTTCAGAACCTAAAAGCCTAAAATAACGTTCTGGTCCCTCACAGGAAGACTTTGGTCAAACTCATCATTCCTGCGTCCAGCCTACATGTTGGTCATGGGATCAATTCTAGGCTGGTGATAGTGAGTTGAATAAGCCTGGTCCTTGACACCAAGAAAATTGCATCCATTACTGAGAAAGACAAGTAACTGGGTGATCATAACACCACGTTCTGCCTGGGGAGTTGTAGAGGGAGGAGTTGTGAGGGTGGAGTCTCTAGTTCTGGCAAGTTGAGGTTGACCTGTTGGCTGGTGGTTGTGTTAGTTAAATATCCTTGGTGTGATAAAATACCTAACCAAATCATCTTGAAGGAAAAGGATCTTATTTTGTCTCATAGGTTGAAGATGATTTGGTTACTATGTCTCAGGGACAGCATGTATAGGACATAGTTTAGGGAGGGCATCCCACCTTCTTACAGATGAGAGGCCTTACTTTCAGCCTTGGATGTGTCTCCCTGAGACTGGCTGCTACCAACTGGGAGGCTCTTCAGAAGCCACCCGAAGGTGGCCCAGTACCTATTTCTTTAGCTACAATTGCTCATTGTCAAGTACTTGTCCTTTGCATTTTTGGTCCCTAGAAGGTTGGACCTATAGGCATCTTCTGCCTCTCCTCTGGTGCTTCTCTATAAGCATTTCCAGTGAGGCAGTCATTTTTAGATGAC
Organism: Ondatra zibethicus; assembly: GCA_004026605.1. Taxonomy (NCBI): domain Eukaryota; kingdom Metazoa; phylum Chordata; class Mammalia; order Rodentia; family Cricetidae; genus Ondatra; species Ondatra zibethicus. The sequence continues at coordinate 40,407 of PVIU01010024.1, read as the reverse complement.
ATACTTCAGGAGAGCATACATTCAGATGCTTCCCTGTCTTTCATACTATAAGAAGATGCTCTGAGCTTCTGAACTAGGACAGGAATGAAGAAGAGGGTGATGAGGTAGCCATTACAGATGTGCCATCTTAAAGGGGGCACCCATTATGCAATAAGCTAGATGAATACATTTTACTGAAATATTTAGAAAATCAAAACCAGTACAAAATTTAAACCAAAAGGAAAACCTGTCTAGGAGTAGTGTTGTGTTTGAGGACCAAGTTAAGAAATAGAAGAGAGAGAAAAGCCTTTTCCTGTAAATAGTTAATTCAGGAAACCCACAGGTAGATAGAGCATTCTTGAACCTGGATCCATGTGGAGCTTTGGAAGGAGCATGTCAGTGTGAGCAAAATAAAGGGTTCTGGCTGGAGCTGCCTTGCTTTGTGTGTCTTTAGAAATCACCTCTTTCCCCAGGGCTCCAGTTTCCTCCATGTGAATGAAAGAAAATGAAATGAGTGATATCATGGGCTTATCCTTGCTATGTGAATGTTTTATATACATACCTTTGTACACAGAATTCTACTTGGAACCGAGTAGCAAACACACACACAGCGGATGTGGGTCCTGCTCCTACTGCCAGCCAAGGTGTGACAACAGACCTTGCACAACCCTCTTTGATGCAATGCTCTTGTTTGGGGGGAATTGGGGCGTGGTTGGGAACTGCCCGCAGCCATTTCAGTCACTGGGACATGAGCTCACCATTTCCAGACAAGAAGCTTCTGAAACTATTTAGGCTGCCTTGACAGCAAGGTGTTGGAGAAGAGGCTGGCCACGGAGTAGCTGTGGGGTTGACAGATGTTTCCCAATGAGAGCTGTCACTCCGCTGTGTACAGAAAGTGCTTGCACCATCCTGTTGCCGTCTGAAAGCCCTGCCCTGCATCCAGCTGGCAAGTCCTAGCCCATGCAAACAAATGTGTTTAAAGATAGACTGCTTATTTTATGGCTGGTGTATGTTGAAACAGGATTCCTTGGCTTCCCATGGGGCCTAAGGGCATAGTCTGAAGTTTTAATCACAGATAAGGATATTTAAAGGGGCAAATACAGACAACCTGTATCTTTTTATATGACCTAAGGACATTGCACTTGCTACACAAAAAGTACGTTTGCAGACTGGTTTGCCGCTCTTGAATTTAAGCTCCTCAAAGGTGGCAAATGAATGCAATTCCTTTCTGCACTCGTATGTGTCATAAATACAGGTACAAAACATCGGAGCTATACTAGCTGAAATTAATGTGAGCTCATGAATGAATAGAAAACAAGGTATCTTAGAAACAAATCTTTCATGTGGCATTCTACAAAGAAGGAAGCAGGAGCCAAAATTTCATAAACATTTAATGGAAGAAAAGGAAAAAAAGGGTATAAGGCATTTTTTTTTTATTGTTAAGTGCTAAATTCCTGAACAAACAAATACTGGGCTATCACCTGGCCCTAGGTGGGATATTCCCCTTACTTGAAGGGTCATGTGAACATTGTCTAAAGTCTGAAAGTTTCAAAACTACAGAAGCAGGACAGTTTTTCTGTCTTTTTTTCTTCTTTTCCCCTTTATTTATTTTGCGTCTGCAGTAAAAATATATGGATTTCTATAAAGAAGCTCATGTCTAGGCAGGTCAAAATGAGCAAAGGATTGTTTTAGTGTAGGCCTGTACATTTATGACCCTAAGCCAAGGGCAAATGACCCTCAGTCTTCTCACTCAATAAAGCAAAAGAATTGTGTTTAATTTGACAATTCTAGAACTGCATGTTTGTAAAATTTAATATGAAGTGGCTGAGAAGGGCCAGAGATACACGGTTCATTTTTGAAATAAGCATCTGAGAAGGGAGCAGATGAATAATGTGTCTACGTGCACGCCCCATTCTCATCTGTAACGGTCCTTCCTGTCATAGCTGTCTTTCTGTCTCAATGGAAGTGAATGAGGGTCAAGATCACCTGCTGGGGCTTGCTGCATGCGCCAGAGGTGAAAGGGATGGCATTTTCCTTAGAAACAATCAAGGAGTTTCCCAAACAGGCAACCCACTAAATTATGCAATGCGTATTTCTCTTCCAATCGCCCCATTCTGGTTTCGGTGACTCATAATTTAAGAATCACCTTTTCCTAGTACTCCCTAGGGGATGAGAGCATTAGCTTTGGGATAGCAAACTGCTGTAGTTTGGATCTCAAATGTTCCCCATGTGTTAATGTCTTGGTCTCTGGCCTCTGAAGCTGTTGGGAGGTGGGAGCTTCAGAAGGTGGAGGTTAGTGGAACTTAGGTTATTGGGGATGTGTCATCAAAAGGAATATAGGGACCTACTCATTCTCGCCTCACTCTTTGCTTCCAAGCTGGCGTGAGGTAAGAAAATTTGTCTGCCCTGGGATCCTGTCTTGATGTGCGACTTTGCTTCAGATTTGAAACAGCAGAGCCAAGCAATAGACACTGGACAAAAGATTGCAACACTGTGAGAAAAAACCCAAACCTTTCTTACCAGCAGCACTTTACTTTTTGAATGATTGACAGCTGGAACCAACCATGTCAAAGCAATCTCAGCCTAAAGAGTTTTCTTCCATATTTCCATTTCTTTCCCTATCTCTCTTCTTCCCCTTCCTTTTTCCCTCCCCATGCCTCCCTCCTGTTGATTAAAGTTTCTGTCCTGCTGGGTCCCGCAGCCATTTAGTCCCAAAGAAACACACAGAGGCCTACATTAATTATTAACTGATTGGCCTATTAGCTCAGGCTTCTTATTAACTCTTATAACTTATATTAGCCCATAATTCTTGTCTGTGATAGCCACGTGACTTGATACCTTTTATCAGTGAGGCATTCTTATCTTGCTTCCTCTGTGTCTGGATGATGACTACAAACTGACCCTTTCCTCTTCCCAGAATTCTCCTGTTCTTGTCACCCCACCTATACTTCCTGCCTGGCTACTGGCTAATCAGCAATCCGCATTTTATAAAAACAATACAAGACCATTGTCCCACAGTGATGTGGGATTACCCTCTGTATGCTGTGAATACCCCTGGTTAATAAAGAAACTGTCCTAGGCCTGTGCAGAGCAGAATATAGGTAGGTGGGGAAAACTAAACTGAATTCTGGGAGAAAGAAGGCAGAGTTAGGGAGAAGCCATGTAGCCCCTCCAGAGACAAATGCTGGAACTTTACTCAGTGAGCCACAGCCTTGTGGTGATACACAGATTACTAGAAATTGGTTAAATTAATATGTAAGAGTTAGCCAATAAGAAGCTAGAGCTAATGGGTCAAGTAGTGATTTAATTAATACAGTTTTTGTGTGGTTATTTTGGGAGTCTGGGCAGCTGGGAAATGAACAAGTGGTCAAGCGGCCTTCATACAACACCACAACACCCTTCTCTTTTCCTCCCTCCCTAATTTCCTTCTCTTCCCTTCCTTCTTCCCTCCCTTCCTCCATTCCTCCCTTCCTTTCTCCTTTGCATAGCATATGTATCAATTGGATGGATGAACTCTAAACTTCTTCAGTTCATAGAACTCCCTTAAGACTAGAAATGGCTTATAGGTTAGCTTAAAATATGACTGATACATGGATGAACTTTGTATTTCCTAGAGGATGTCCACTCCAAAGGATGGATTCCTAACAAGCCGTGGTAGTTCTGTGAAGAACCGTAAGATAATGGAATCTCTCCACTGTGTTCTCCTGACTAGATGTAAAGCCATTGCTCTGCCAATATCCTCAGGTAACTGTGACTGATCCCTTCCCTATCGATGACAAAGAAGGTAAGGAAATGAAGAGTGGACCTTTGGATCACAGGCATGGTTAGAAACATACGTGGAATTGGATCTCTCATGCCATGGTTAGATTTCACTATGAAAGGTTATCATCAAGCCCAATCTCCTCCTATAGCTTTATAGTGGCTTGCTTATTCACACCCCCTCCCTGTTCTAAAATGGCAAGGCCCTGTGCTGAAGTTATTCATCTAGTACTTGGAAGCATCATGTCCCACTGCCCACAGCCTCCTATGGCTCTCTCTGTATCCCACTTTGACCAAAGTATCAGGTCCTGACTATCACCACAAGGTCTCTTTTCCTGCTCTCTTCCTCTCCAGCTAATTTTCCTTTTTGCACCTTGAACCCGCAGATCTGCTCCTGTACTGGGAGTCTTCCGGCTTCTGGCAGTGAACATCCTCTGATCTCATGTTGGCTCGCTCCCTCTGAGCACTGTGTAGCTTCCACGGCCACAACCTTGACCGCAACACTCCAGCGACCGCTCTTGCCTCTTTGTCCCATACCCCTAATGCTGCTCGTTTCTCATTAACTCTGTATTAATTTCCTTACTTGCCACCACCTGTCATCATGTGTTTATATCTGCTTATTCTTTGTCCCCTGTCACTAGAATAAAATTATCCTGGGAGCAGGGCTTTTTGCTCTCCCTACAGCCTTATCTTTAGCTCCCAGAACTTTCCTTATATTGCAGTTTCTTAATTGTTTTCAATAGATGAATTTGATATCCAGGCTTAAAGAGGGGTCATCAACTGGAGAATATCAGTAGAGTTGGAAAGATTAATCCATCTTCCTCAAATGCCACCTCTCCGAGTCACATGTCTGAAGTCGTGGGCCACCATTTTTCCTATTAAGCACACATCAGGTCGAGCCTCTACTGCCTGTTTGTCAGAGAGAAGAGTGACCTTTACTTGAACAGAGAAGACTTGTGTTCAAAATAACTAGGGTCACAGCCTTCCCTGGACCTTCTTCCTTCCTGTAAGGCCTGAGGTTGTTCCCATAGCCATTCCCAGGAGAATGTGCCGTGTATCTGAGGGTCCCTGGGAAGACAAGGGCTCACATTCCTAAGAGCATGTAGCAGCACAGTCCCAGGGTCTGTCCTTACTGATCAGAGGAAGTGACTGTCTAGCTGATATTTCGAGAAGGGTGGGTCATGGGAGTTGTGTCACCGCCTGGCTCTGGCTGCTGCTGGCTGCTGGGATACTGCTGGGAAGAAGCACAATGAGGCGCACTCACTGTCAATCTATGGTGGGTTCCTGCCAGAGTTCTCTCCCTGTTCCAGGGCCTCTTTGGCCTCCTTAAATCCCTGGTTCACTCATGCAATGTGTACTTCTCACTCCTGCTCCACTTGGCTCCATGTGAGGAAAGTATCCTGGCACTATTTATGTATGAGCAATGGTGACTTGATGCCTATCTCCAACAACTTAACAACCACACAACACAATGCAACACAACAACAGTGATGCCTGGAACACAGTCACTGTGATGCAGAATATAAGAGAATCAGAAGGTAAAAGCTGAGTACCAGGTCCCAGAGGCTGCGATCTGATTTGCATCCCTCTCTCTTCTACAGGTGGGGAATTGAGCTCAGTGACCATCCTATTTGGTGATCTAGAAGTGTGAGCTGATGGTGCTGCTATGCCCGCTGGGTGGATTGCTCCTGTGTCCAGTTTGACTCAACGGATAGCTTTCTCTGCAGGTCCTAAAGCGGGTGACGATTTCTAGTCTAACGGAATGACTTAAATACTTTATTCCCATTTGGTGCTCTTGTTTGGGAAGGTAGTGTAACCTCCCTGGAGGAAATACATCATGGAAGGAAGGCTTTGAAAGTTCCTAGCCTCACCCCGCTTCTCTGTTTCACAGCTGTCATCGAGGGTGTGATCTACCAGCTTCCTCCTGCTGCCTCTATGCCTGCAGTTTTGCCATGTCTTCCTGCCATGACAGATGCTTATCCTTCTGCAATCATAAGCCGAAAGAAAGTCTCTCTTCTATAACTTGTTTTTGGTTGTGGTGTTTTAGCAAAGCAATAGAAAATTAATTAATCACTTTTCTGTTACCACATACCTTGATAGATAGACCTTCCATTCCATGGGGGAATGGTAGTAACTGTTGTTTATCGGAGAGTCTCAGCCTTGGAAACCACAAACTCCTTCTCCCCATTGCCAAGACCAAGCCCCACATGCTAGAGACAGGAAGGCTCAGGCTGGCAGGGCAGTCCCACCAGCAGCTAGACCAACTGCTAAAGCAAAGAGCATTCAATGTACATGCATACCCGAGTTTCCGACTTTTCCCTAGTCCGTACTTTTGTTCCTGTCCTTAAGAACACTGGGGGAAGGGTGAGAAAAACTAGGAGCACTGAGAAGCAGCAATGGCTCCTGCCAAAGACTGTTACAGAAGAAGAAAGGGCTTCCTGTCATCTTTCCCTCCTCTGAGCTTTTCTGGGTGTGAAACAGAGTCACCTTTGGCTCCCAATGCCAGAGAGAACTGTAGTTTAAGCTGCCAATTACGTGGTGCTGAATGGAAGAGTATCATTGTGCATTTGATTGCAAACTTCTAGAGGGAACATTTAGATGATGCATTAAATCTCGGGGGCTTCTGATGCGACCTCAACAGTGATATCAAGTCTAGCAGGGAGACCAAAGAGCAAGATGTTGATGGGAGCAAGTGTTGACAAGCTATATTATCTACAGTGCTACATGTATCCTCTGTGTACACATGTCGTTTGCAAGGCTAAATTCCTAGAAGCTTCTTCAAAAGTGAGCCACAATTTTTAACCCTTTATTCCTGCACTGAGGATTTTACTTAGGCCTATAGAAGGTAACCAAAGGCTGCCGATGCTCATACAAGGCTCTTTTAGTTCTGTGAAGTTAGAGATAGTCACGTGAGGGTCATGGTGTTTATTTCCACCATATATGTGGGTCAGTGAGTTGTCCAGATGGGAAATGAAAGCACATTTGTTTTAAGTTTGGTCATTTGTTTGGACCACCTGGGGCTTTGTGTTGAGTCTGAAGTCATATGTCAACTCAGTTGGGAAGGGTGTCATCATCATTCAGTGATGCTGGCCATGGGTGGGTGGAAGGACAGGAGAAAAAGAGTGTCCAAGAGTCAAAGGGTTGCCATGCCTGGCTTCCTCTAATCACACTGGATTAAACTCAAGGGTTAGAGAGAAGCAGAAAACTGATCCAGAGAACCCTGTTGAGGAAGCCCTACATAGTGTAACTAGGCAATGATGTGAACGCTCAGAAGTTAGAATTCACTAATAACCACAGTGAGTCCAGCCATACAATTTTTGCAAGATACTTATAATTGAACCACATCATCACTTAATCTGTGGTACCCAAACAGAGAGAACGTGCACCCTGGTACTCAAACACCTTCCAAGGTGAGGGGACGGCAGCTTCCTATTGGTCAGTATTTGGATCTATCATGTACAGATATGCAATTCCTGAGACTAGGTCTGCCCCAACCAATGTGGGCTGTTGTGTTTCCCTCTCCCACCAGCCTTCTACAACCCTTCTCCCCCCAAACTAAAACATGCACTTCCTGAACCATTTTATGGTTCATTTTCCTGAAGTATACAAATATTCCCAATCAAAGGATTTAAAAATACATCTCTCCAAAGGGAGACTCCTTTTATACAACACAAAGGGAGACTCTAGCTAAGTGACAAGCTTAAGGAATTTAGGAACCAGATTGATAGTGAGCCCTGATGTTTCTCTAACCTCCGTTCCTATCTCTCTCTTACCATTTATTTAGCTATCATTTCTATCTATCACCTATCATGTATTTTCAGCCTATTATCTGTTTGTCTATCTATCTTTCCATCCTCTGTCTAGCAGTCTTCACTATATGTGTGTTTGCAAGGATATATGCTTATATGCATGTGACAATCTATTACATATGTATGTATTATTAACTAGCTATCATCTATTTATGTATATGTACATGTCTATCTATCTATCTATCTATCTATCTATCTATCTATCTATACTTATTTTCCATCTCTTTCTCTTTTTTCTTAGATTGACATTTCAAAATATGTTTAATACAAATGAATATGATTGCCGGGCAGTGGTGGCACACGCCTTTAATCCCAGCACTTGGAGGCAGAGGCAGGCTGGTCTCTTGGAGTTCGAGGACAGCCTGGTCTACAAGAGCTAGTTCTGGGACAGACACCAAAGCTACAGAGAAACCTTGTCTCAAAAAAAAAGAAAAAAAGAAAAATAATAAATGAATATGATCATCCAGGCAAATCTGGATGTGTCTGGAAGTTAAAAGTGGCTTTTGCCCTCTGTATAAACAAAGGAGACTTCTTCTATAAGTCCAGAGGGTTGGATACCTGTTCCTGCTCAAGAGTGTGGCAGTGTTGTGGATAGGATGACTTGAACTTACTGAAAACATATTTACAACAGAGAGACAATTTGAGTCTTGTAGACCATGTGGCGGCTATTTATAGGAATGGAGACCCTTGGCATTAGAGGAGATCTAGAGAATGAATTAATTGTAGAGACAGTAAGAATTGATCTAAATAACTCATAAAGGCATCACGTACTGTACTAGCCCAGTTAAGGACAAAATAAATAAATAAATCAGGCCTGGCTGCTGGGTGAAGTCTTCCTTCTTTGTACCATCCACTACCAGCTTCATTGCCTTTGCCATTGATGTTGATAATATACTTGGTAGTGAGATTGATGGCATGTTGTGTTCAAACATTGTTCAAACATTGTTACACATTCTTCACAAGAGGTGTGGTTTTCACCATTGCTGTATGTCAGAAGGATGCTTCCATATTACAGATGCAGAATCCTGATGCAGAGACATGGTAAATGGTAGGATGCAGGGCAACGTCACATATTATTGGGCAATGTGCCTATAGCCAAGGACAGCCAGTGGCATAAGCTTTGAACTCAGTTCAAGTTCTACTCCAAAGGTCTTCTTCTTATATATTATTGTTTTATGGAATCAGATATTCTGTTTTTATCATGCTGCCATTTTTCTTGAAAAGTGGGGAGAACATGAGGTTTGAAGAGAAACAACAGGTTTTGAGTCTTTCTAGGAATTATGTGAGCAGCACAAATGAGAGATTGTGAAATATTGCACTTGCACAGAGAAAGAATTCTACGAAGGTGGGAATGAGAGAAGGCTTGGGGTGTTGACAAGGAGCTCTAGGATGATGTGAGCCTGAGGGAGGATTTAATATTGACGAGGCTTAGGATAGAAGGCAGCCACTGGTATCCCTGGAGAAGCATTTTACTGAGACAGCTGCAAGAGCAGTTGAGACCATCTGTGGCTCGGAATCTCTTTGTCTGATGTTGGATTTCGCCTGGACATTTGTTTTTAGGTCATTCTCAGTGAAAAAGGATTCCACACATGTGCAACGGAGAATGAGAGCAATGAATACCCCAGCCAGCTGAAGTGACATTTGTGTTGGCTGTTTATAAGGAATAAAGGGTGGCCTAGGATCTTGGGGGCTGATGTGTCCAGAAGTCCCACTTGGGTCTGCCTTTCTCTGCTACAGCAAAGGATGATAAAGTTATTTGTCTCACAGCTGTGACAAAATACATGGCAAAAGCCATTTACCAAAGGAAAGGTTCATTGTGACTCTCAGTTCTACAGGGTACATTCTATCCTGGGGAAAGGGGATGCTATTGCAGTAGAGAGGGGTTCTAACTGGTCCCATCCACCCAAACTGTGGAAGCAGAAAGAAATGAATGCTCCTGCTTAAGTGTTCTCCATCTTTCTGCTTGCCCCAGGACCCCACGGTACAGAATTGTGCTGTTCACATTTAGGGTGGGGCTTCCCATGTCAATCAACCAAGTCTAGAAACTTTCTCCCCGACAGCCCCCAAAGTTTATCTCCATGGTGGTGCTAAGTCCCATCAAGATGCATGTAACATGAACCATCCTAGGTTCACAGAGATTTCCATGTGTTCACAGAGGTCAGGAGCCTGCTGCCTTATAGAAGATGACAGAGATGTGGGGAGGACTGTCTAGACTTATTCCTCACACATTTGCAGTAAGAAGCTCATTCCAAGTTTGTGGAGAGTGCGGTGGTGGTCTGTAGGACTGGAGACAGGATGAGGCAGAATGGTGTTCTGTTCTCTGAGGGATGGGGCAGTAGCAGTGATACCCTCTCCTTTTTTCTGTGCAAGGTATTTTTTGTGTTTTATTTCCAATCTCCCACTCTCTACTCCCACCTCCAGGTTTCTTTGTAGATTCAGACTTTTACAGTAAGCAGGGATTAGCTTCTGCTAGCTTCTGGTGATTGACAGATTGTTTTAATTAACTGTGTTTTAAAAAGAAAGGCTTTAAGAGCACCATGAAGGTGATTTACATTGGGTGGACTCCAGTTCTCCATTGCTGCTGCTGCCACCCGGCCTCTGTCTCTTCAGTCTCCCCGTTTTCCTCCTTTTTTTGTAGTCTTTTTATCTTTCCTTTCTAAGATTTTTAGAACAAGTATATATTCTACTAGTTTTCAGCAGCCTAACAGCCGCAAAAGAATATAAACCCTAATAGCGTCCATGAACCTGGATCTAGGCTGTTTGATTGACAGATATTTTGTGGCACCTATAACAGACAGGAGTAATATAGCTTCCATTAACAGGTCATACAGGAGGTCCCTCATGCCTGTACAGCCTGCTCTCTGAATACTTGCCCCTAGGATCTAGGTATTGGAAAGATGGTTTTTGACATGAAGCTAGGCAGAGAATCTCTGTTGATACTCACTGTTCTTGATTACAGATCTGCCATGTGCCAAAACCTATGGCTCAAAAAAAAAATCCAAGAAACAGTTCTGGAAACTCTATACAAAAGTTTGGTGGCTTTTAAAGGATGAGTATGTCGTGCAATATCTGAGCACATATTCCTCCTCCTGATGAGGCCCTAAGAACTTGACAGAGGCTAACCAGGAGCACCTGAATGGACTTTTATTAATCTTTGGCAACAGTATTATATTGGGCTCTTAACTCAAATTTGATAAACATAGCTGTTAAAAATCCCCCAAGGACATAAAGCTGGCCAAAGGTAGGTTCCCACTTAAATCTAGGATTCTGTTGTGATTGAGAAGGTGTGTTTGTGTGTGTATATATATATAAAGAGAGAGAGAGTCAGAAAGAGAAAAAAGAGAGAAGGAGAGAAAGTGAGAGGCAGAGAGAGAGAGAGACAGGGATAGAGAAAAACACAGAGCAAGACAGAGATTCCAGCCAGGCTCCATCCGAGGATCAGGCTAAGGTGAATGCCCAGGAAGAAGATCAGAATGTGCAGACACTTATGCATGACTCATCTGCGGCATGAGTGTTATGCCCATGCTTCCCAGGTTGCTCAGGAATGCTCCCAAAGGAACAGAAGTCATTCTGAGCCCCTGTCTAGATTTGGCAAGCCCAGAATAGGGGAAGGGGTTTAAAGTTCTACTTGTTCATGGCTGTTTAGAAAGGAGAACGAGCAGGATCCAATTGTTGGGCCCACATAGATAAAGTCTTAAACACAGTAGCTATTAATGTTTATTCACATCGCACATTTTATAGATGTGGTTACATTTAAAAATGACAGTGAAGAAATTATCCTGATGACTTTGCTGAGAGAGAACCAGAGGGAACGAAAAGCCAGAGAGGGCAAGGTCATGTGAGGAGGGAATCTCCCGTCTCCACTGACATCACTAAGTGTGAATGCATGAACTGGATGTGACGATCAGTTATGTTTTCTAGAATGCCCACCTGATCCAGTTTGTAAAGGATCAAAGGAGGGGATGGAAGAAAAGTAAGTAACCACGGGGAACGCCCTGCCTCCCTGTGTTCTTCTGGCACCACTTCTTTCCTCTGTCATCAGTGGTAGGTGATCTTGACTGACAGAATGTGAGAGGCAGTGAGGTTTCTGGGTGTGAGCCTTGGAGGCATGATATTTAGGGTAACACGAAGTGAAGTTTATTTCTCTGAATATCTTCATCCAAAATGCTATTAAATATTGTGATAGTCAGCTGGCATGGCTGGTTTAAAGGGACTGAGAATCATCCCAGAGACACGCCTCTGCATGTGTCTAGAAGGATGCTATTGAAAAGAGGAGGGAAGGCTAATGCTAGGCATGGGCAGGTGCACAGACTGAGGAAAGGAAGAGAGAAGCCTGGGCACGAGGTTTCATCTCTCTGCTTCTGACAGCAGGTATAACGTGGCATGCTGTTTCAGGTCTCTGTTACCACAGCCACTGTCATTCTTGTTACCACATGTTCCTCATTAGGATGAACTCTACCCTCAAACTGTACAGAAATAAACTCCCTTAAGTTGCTTTTGTCAGATGTTTTGGCTTCAACAACGAGAAGAGCAACTAATCGCATTGGCATAAAGCTTGGTGACTCTGAGTCACTTCTTTTCTCAGTCAGTGGTCAAAGAAGGTGGACACGCTGGGGTTGGCTTAGAAGACCATGATTTGGAAAGAGAGAAGACAGTTAAGGAAAGAGATTGCCCCATTAGATCTGAACTGGGGACTGAATGGCTCACCCCCTTTCTCTTCAATCCAGACATTGATGCTCCAGCTCCCGATGTGACTGCAATTGGAGATGAGGTCTTTGTAGAGAGGTAATCTCAGTGAAGTTATCTGAATGGGGCATTAAACTGATGCCCTGGGTATCACAGTGGGAAGAGGGCAGGAGTTTAGGAACATGAAAGCGTGAACTAAAGTTCCATGAGGACAAAACACAGAGAAGTCCCATCAGTATCCAGTATCTATCACTACCACCTTGATGGGTGACATCTGGCTAACCACTGAAAAGTACACCTCCGCTCCATGCCGTATGTTCCAGTTTGCAATTGCTTCCTGTGGTGACAACCAGGACCAGTGACCCAGGTACCACCATAGTCCTGATTCATTGTGCGGTAGCGTACAGTGATGAGAAGGGGTACCAGAACCACTGCAAAGCTCTGCTGGGCACAGTCTCTACGCAAGCTGGTAGCTGGGGTTGTGGACATGGCTCTGGGCTCTCCTGTGTAATGTGTTGATGCAAGAATAGAAGAAGGCAGGAAATGGCATGGAATCGTAGGAGACTGTGGGGGTGGAGACAAATCTTACAGAAGGCATCAGAGTTCACCACAGACTAGGAGCTTGTGGCAGGCGGGACTTTCTGGTGTCAATTAGTCCACTATCTAATTCATGGAGGTTTCCCACCACTTTCATATTTCTTTTTGTTGGACAGTAGCTGTCTTGGCAGTGTCTCACACATTTCTGACTTAGTTTCCAATTTTTGTACAGTAGCAATGCCACTCTGCTCCTCCTAGTGCTAGATATGGAAGTCTGAAGATAGTAATGTTCTGAACCTGGGGCTCATAAAATAATTGGAGGGAAATCTAGGGAGCAAGCAGGATTATTATTAATGAACTTTGGGGATCCATTATGCTCTCCTGCTAATAGCGTATGCGTGTGTCTATCTTAGCCAAAAGGTCTTGAATATGAAGCCAAAGGGTTTGAAAGCAAAAAGTCCCAGAGACACCCATGCGAAACTATTGTTTCCTGACTTGTGATTCTATTTTGAGAAATGGTAGAAGTTTCAAAATGTAAAGCCTAGCTGGAAGTGTGCTTTGGAATGTTAAACCTGGTCCTCCACCCCCTCTGCTTCTCATTACTCTGAGGTGAGCATCCTCAGGCACCTGAGCTACGCTAGGCACTGCATCACCTGAGACGAGGCATCAGTACATCCTAAGATCAGGAGCTGAACCCTGTGAGACTGCGCCGAAACAGAGCTTTTCATTTTAAGCCATTCAGGCGGGTATTTCATCACAGCTGTTTAAAACAAAACATTTGATGGACAGAGGCATACCCTGTGGGCAGTCTCATTAAGGAAATGTCTTTTAGCAACAAGTAGATGAATCGGCACAGAATCAAGATTATCTGCCATAGAAAAAGAAAGCTCTTGCCCCATTTTCATTAGGAAAAAAAAAGGTGAAATCAGAGACTTTTGTCTTATTGGAGACTTGGCTTTTCCCTCTTGCTGGAATGTACACTCTGATAAGATTTATGACTTTGTCTGTAGCTGCATGTCCTCAGCATCCTTGGTCACAGCTCTGTCCTCTGTGCTGCAGTCAGCATGGAGCTAGCCATGTGTCTCTGGCCTCTCCTTTACGTGCGCTCTCTCAGACACTTCCCCTCTTGCCGTTCCATCTCTCCAGGGAACGGGCAGTTCTATTTCTTCTCCTCCTCTGACGCCTGCATATTACTTACTATTTAGATTTATAAGCCAAACCCGTTTGCAATAAAGTCACTTCAGGGCACACACGCAAGGTTAAAAGCTTTAGGTCAAATACACAGAGCTATAAAAATAAACAGCCAGAGCACACAGTAGAAATATTATTGATGGCGAAGCAGTGACTTCAACATAGAGGCTCTTTCAGTGAGAGCCATTCGAAAAAAGATACAAAGATGAATGAATTGCATGGTGCCTTCCAGTTGTTTAATTAAGGAATTGGAAAAAAAATAACCCACCCCTCAGAATTTTGTTTCCAAACTTTAGTTGAGCCAAATGAGACAGCCAACTAGCCCTTCACCAAATGTTTCTCAAAACAACAGTGTGCAAGAAAAGCCAGACATCCCAGAAAGCCAAGTAGCCAGCGTTCTTCAATGCTACCTCATTCAGGCCCTCTGGAGAAACCGTATTGGAAATGCTGTGATATTTGTACAGTGAGCTTATGCAGGTTGGCTGGAAAGGCTGTATTAGAGACGATATTTGAACAATGAGCCACTGAAATCTTTTTTGGCTCTTCAGTCAGGACATACCACTCTTCTTGGTCTGCCTCTTCTCCCTCAACAGAATCTCTCACAGAATTAAAGACTTGATTTTCCTCTCATCCATGTGTCTGTGTCCTCGGCTAGGACTGAGCATCATGCAAAAGTGGCTAGTTGATACTGTCTATGTACAGCTCAAGGCCCAGTTGCCCTCCGTAAGTGTTTATTACATAATGGAACAAATAGAGACTTGGTGTGGGCCCTCTTCCACCAGTGACGATTCCTGCGAAGCTAAAATTATTAGCTAGGATGTTTATGCTTCAACAAGCTGGGATGCTTTGAAAACAGGAACTCACTCAGGAGAATTTGAAGCAGCCCCAAACTGTAGCTGTTTGTGTTTCGGTTTAACCAAGTGTCCAGGCCGAGCTCCCAAAGTTTAAAGAGCAAATGTAGAGCAGGAGCTAAGACGATTCCAAGGCTGCCCTTGGGGACCAGGTGCTCTCCACGATCTCCTTTCTCTGGGCCCCACATCTGACAGCGCCCTGCCTTTGAGCTTCCCCGTCTTCCGGTGAATAATTTGTGAGTTCCAGGACATCCATTCAACAAAGGGTCATTCATACACCCTGGCTGAGTGCAAAGACTGGGGAAACTGAAGGAAGGCCAGGTTCCTGCCTCTCGAAATCAAAGTAGCTAACAGTGTTCCTTTTGAAGCCCACTGCCTCGGCTTCCTCTTAGCTTTACATTTATTAACAATGGCTTTGGGTAAAACATAGAGTTCCTCAGAGTCCGCATGTGCAAAACAAGCATCACCTTTGTCCTCTTCATACCTCAGTAGACGTTAGTAGATTTATGGATGACAAGGCAGTGACAGTAAGTACTGTATACACTTTTGCTTTCATTTTTAGGTGTGTATCTAACTTTCTAGAGTTCTTTAAAAATGCTATTTTCCCTTTATTCATGTTTGTGCATATCTCTGTGTGTGAGTGTGTATATATATATGTGCCAGTGCCTCCAGAGGCAGAAAAGGGGCCTGTATGCTCTATATACTCTATACTCTCTCTCCCTATCTATCTATATATGTATATATAATATATATATAATACTATATATTATTCTATATACTTCAGAAGCTGGAGTTACAGGCAGTTGTGATCCGCCCAATGTAGGTGCTGGGAATTCACTCCATCCCTTTGCAAAACTAGCAAGTACTCTTAACTGCTGAGCCATCTCTCTAGCCCTTAGAGTAACTTTAATTATATGCTTGTGATGATGATGATGGTAAGGCAATCAGTTTAAAATCACTGTAAAGCTACCCTATTTCGCAGATTCCTTAAGATATTCCCTGATATCAAGATTGCTTATAGATATTGGTATCGGTGTTCCTATTTTTCAGATAATCAATAGTTTCTGTATGAAAGGGTAAGCTTCCTAGGCCAGTGTTTCTGTGAGAGGAGTTGGTTATTAGCTGGGGCTTGCAACACAGGCTCTCTGCTGCAAGGCGACAAAGGCCCATGGTCTTTTTGTATCTCTGATGACTGCTCTCTGTGACTCTTGAGAGTAGGTTTGTAGATGGTGGTAGGTTTATATCTGTTCCTTAATGATATTCACTGGAAGACAAACATCCCTGCAACAAATTAATGGCAGATTTGGGGACCTCTGAGCTTTGAGGAAACCAGCTTAAGTATTTCCTGATAACCACCTACAACAGCCACAGAGAGCTTACATGGAGAAACTGGGAGAATGAGAACATGTGAGATTTGTATTCTGATTAGAATTCTGAGTATTCTGTGAATGTCCATAGGTATCTTCTCATGATACCCAAGGGTTGTACAAAGAGAAACTGCAGAGTTTTTGTGAGGGGTATAAGAACCAGCCTTGAGGGTAGAGCCTAAAGTTCAGTCAGTTGGAAAAAGGCTTTGAACAATATTGTGGAGAAGATTGCTTGTTGAGGTACTCTGACTCCACATCTTGGTAAAGGAGGCATGACTCAATTGCTTCCTTTTGTAGGGTTGATTATGTTGGCTGTGAAAATGAAGGGCTAGGTGATGTGTGCTAGGAAGAACATCACAGGCTTTCTAACAGCTGTGGAGAACAGATGTTGTAAGAGTCCACACTGTGAGGGCATTGTCTTTTATGGATACATGATGTATAGTCCAACATGGGCCCACATGTCTTCCGTTTCAAAGGGGATGGCTTTAGTAGAACAATAAAGGCCTTCTATGATTGTTCAAGACCTAAATATTTCCATGCCTATGGTGGTTTCTAGTCACAGATGCTTCTGAAATACCTGTGTTCATTTTATAATTGGAAACACATAGGCAACTATAGTATAGTTGTATTCTTTGTTGTAGGCAAGCTTTTCCCAAAGCTCAGTACCAAGGGAGTATATTAAGGAGGGGGTTTACCAAGAGAGCTTACGACTGGTTGGGGATGGGAAGTACAACAGTGGCTATCTGTACTCTAGAAAAGACTCCTCAGTCCACTAAGCTGGATGCCTCAGAAACCCCAGGCTAATGCTAAAAGCCTGGAAGATTCCTGAAGACTCACTGGTCTTCAGTCTGTATTGGAAGGTTGAGGAAACTACAGTGAAGGGTGGTGGCTAGAGCAACTGTATCAGCAACAATAGCAGCAGCTGCTGCTGCCACTGCAGGGATAGATGCACTTACCAATACGGAGTGAAGACAAGCAGGCAAGCAACATTGCTTATTTTTCAGACTTCTTTATATACCTGAATTACTCCAACATCTTCTCTTCTCACTTAATCTTTCTTGAAATGCCTCCATAACACTGCCCCCAAAACATGAATTAGAAGCCTGCTTCTTAGTTAATTCTAGGTCTTCCCAAGTTGACAACGAAAGCTAATCATAATTAAATTCTCACGGTGTCACTCTGGAATTGAGTCTAAGACTTTAGTTTATTTATTCCTTTAGGCTAAAACACCTATAATGTCATCTAATGTGGGTGAGTTGTCTCTGCGAGGTCATGATCCTGTGCTTCACAGTTTACACCGTTCATGTGCTATGATGCTCCTAACATTAATGTACTGTGTTTCACCATCCCAGGACCAGAGATAGAGCTAAATGGACTTATCCAAGACCTCACAGCAAAATAATGACTAAGTAGGGGTGACAACGCAGCTTATTTTGGGGCAAATGTTAGGCCCCCCAACATAATTGTTATTGTTGGAAAGATGAAAACACCAAGAATAGACGAGGTGTTCAGAAGTCAGTGAGGTCCTTGTCTCTGGGTTAGGCAGTGGATACTTACTTCTCCAGAAAGCGATGGGATTCCACAGAGAATTTATTTCATGTGATTCAGGGCAGCTATTCAAAAGTGCAGACTTGGCGGGGCTCAACACAGACCTTTTATCTTGGGCCTGACTCTTACACTTGTTCCCATTTATTTCGCCACTTATCAGTAGACACTGGAGATTAGAGAGCACACAGTCTCCTTCTCAGTAATTACCTGCCCCGATTATCTTAAAAGACTCTCCAACTGCTAGGCATTTCTTTTTTTCTTTTTTTGCCTGAGTAGTGGTGGGTGGGATAATCGGCCCCTACTTTACTAAGTATTATCCTGTTGGAAATAATAAGACCCAAACAGCAATTTTTGTGCCTCTGATGGAACATTAGTCATTCCAAGAAACAAACTCAAAATCTGAAGCCTTTTGCCTGACAACAGTTGTGTGGGCTGCAGAATCATTTAGTGGATCGAATGTCTTTCTGTGTCTCTAGGTGTAGAGAAAACATCTAATTCTTTTTCCAACGGAAAACCAGTGCAAGGTTGAAACGAACAGGACCCTGCATGCCTGTGAAACCTGTGGCTTGGGGGGAGGCATGGCTGCAGGACACATCTAAAGGTGTGGGGCACCAGAAACCTTCGTTTCCATCTCTAAGCCCCCACTCTGCCCATTTACCACTGGAGACTTCCCGAAGAGGAGGAAACCTACCTATGTTGGTTAGTATTTACCGTCAACTGGGAACAAGCAAGAGTTACAAGGCATGATAACCACAGTTGAGGGATTGTCTAGATCAGATCGGTCTATGTCTGTGCATAGTTTTTTGATTGTTAATTGTTTTGATTGTTAATTGGCCCAACCCATTGTGGGCAGCATCATTCCTAGGCAGAGGGTTCTGAACTGTACAGGACAGGCAGGAGCTAGATGAAAGGAATGGGTGCCTGGGCTTCTCTAGGCTCTATGGATATAACGTGACAAGCCATCTCAAGCACCTGCTTCTATGGCTTCTCTCTAAGGATGGAGTAGTGAGCCAAATAAGCCTTCTCCTTCCCTATGTTGAGACTAAATGAAACAAGAGGACTACTTATGTTCTTTATGACAGAAGAGAGAGCCTGAATGAAAAACAGTAAGTCCCTCCAAGCCAAGACCATGGTACCCCAATCTCCCTTTCATGCTTTTTTCCATTTTCTTTGATAAATTTTCATTTTGACGTGATTACAGAATGATCAGATAGAAGACTGAAGAATCAATAGTGTGCCTTGGCAATTACCCTTTGCATACTTTCTCCTGGTAGCAATGTCTTGAATAACTGCTGAGCAATATGACAAACAGGACATTGGGAGACTGACACAGATGCACTTATCAACCGTTATCAGGTTTCACCCTTTTGTGTGTGCTAATATACACACATGTATGGTTGCACATGTGTGTCTCCTGTATCTTTTTGTCATGTGTATATGTTCTTAGAAGACACCTCAAAAATCTTCCTCCTGCTACATTTTTATACGTACACTCAATCCACCCTTGACCTTGGTCCTCACCTCTAACTTCCATTCACCTGTTCGTTCTCTCTATTGGAGCCAGACTAAGAGGCTGGAGAGAGGCTGGGCTTTTGCTGAAAGCTCTGTATACAGTTCTCGGCACCCCATCAGGTGGCTCACAACTGCCTGTAACTCCAGCTCCAAATAGCCAATGCCCTTCTGTGGTCTCTACAACTGCATTCACACGCGCATAGCCCCATAAAAATGCACCTACATATACATATACACCTACATATACATATACTAAAGTCAGTCATTAAAAACTGAAATCTAACTCAATGAATTAAAAGATCACCTCCATTTCCCAAGTGTTACACAATTTCAGCCTGATTTTTCTCTCATGGAAGAATTAAATGTGAGAATTGAATCAAAGGGGATGTGCCTCTCCTTCCAGCCCTCCAGACTCATTGTTTTCTCCTACACTAACTGTTGCTACAGATGTATTATAAACAGTTTTTATGTGTGAGTGATTCTTCTCTGAGTACAGGGTTCGTTGTTTCTGGGCAAATACTCAGAAGTACATAAGTTTCACTAGTAAATGTGTCATGTCTTTCTTTAAGTTCCAGGGTATTTCCAAGGTGACTACCACTTCAGATTCCCATCAGAACTCTGCCCAGTGCCTCTGTACTGTTACCAATACTGGCATCTACCTATTTTGGTGGCTATATCATGATAGACTGGGATTCCTTTTTTTTCTTAAAGATTTATTTATTATGTATACAGCATTCTGCCTGCATGTATCCCTGCAGGCCAGAAGAAGACACAAAATCTCATCATAGATGGTTACTGGAAATTGAACTCAGGACCTTGGGAAGAGCAGCCAGGGTGCTTAACCTCTGAGCCATCTCTCCAGCCCTAGACTGGGATTCTTAATTTAGATTTTTATGCTAGCTCATATTTTATGCCTTTATTATTTTAATCAATTATTTATGCCATCCAACAACTATTTATTCAAGTGTTTTTCTTATAATTCGTTTTTATTTTTTACTGCTGAAATTTGAAAGTTTTTAAAAATTTATTTTATTTTTAAAAATTTATTTTATTTTGATATGCAGTCTCACTGTGTTGGCCCGACTTGCCTGATACTCACTGTGTAGACAAGGCTGGTCTTGGACTCACAGAGATCCTCCTGCCTCTGCCTCCTTAAAGCTGAGATTAAAGGCATTTACTGCTATACTCACAGGATAACTCTTTTTTTTAATCCTAGATTCAAGGCTTTCCACAAGCATTTGCCTTATAACATTGGTTTTAGAACAGACAAAAGAGAAACATATCGAAATCGATCTTTGCCTCCTCTCTGCTCCTGTCTTCCCTTCTTCTTTTGTCAAGAAAATGCCTTCTCTTCCTGGTTTTATGTGTTTATGTATCAGACAGCACAGCGAGGCCTGGTGTTTGGAATTTCACACATCAGCCAAGGAATCTGAACAGAATCCATCCTCATTATCCCACTTTCAGGAACACAAAATACACACAGACACATTTGCTTTACAGCATAACCAAATATGGGTTGTCAGATAATTGGTGGTGGCTTCTCTGACCTTTTGGATCTTGGGAGCATTAACATGGCTCAAAGCATTAGGAATGTTACACTACCAGCTGGACAAGTGATCTTATTTGTAATCCTGTCCATCCATATTTTTCTGTTTCTAATCTCTCCTCAAACCAAACCAAGCTGTAACAAACTGCAAGCCTCCTTAGCTGTAAAGGACAATTTCTAGGCCCTGACACGTCTGCTTAAGACAGTTGGAAGGGATACTTTTGGTGGCAGTTGAGAGCGGTTTCCTGGCCTCGTCTTCTGAGCTTACCATTGCTCAGTTAGAGGGAGAGAGTGGTCTCTGGGATGCTGGCTGAGGGTTAGAAACTGGAAAATTGAGGGACGAGACAGTATTACACGAGGACTGAGGTGATTTTGACCAAAATGGACTTCATTTCCTCCGACTATGGACAGAAAATTCTATCCCTTTTTAAAACTGGTGAAATACTCTAAACCCAACAAACAAAATGGCAGGCATGTAGACATGGCCACCGTGAGCTCATACTATGTGAAGTAGGAGGCGTGCTGTCTCCTAGGTAGAAGAGCTCCATAGCAAGAAATGGTGACTAGCAGCTGGGTCTAGCCATGGCCCTGTGAGAACTCAGCATCAACGTCCTTAGGAGAGGAGAGGAGAGGAGTACTGGAAACAGGCAGTCTTTGCTTCGGAACTGAAGAACTGTGTCTCTTCTACTGCTTAGCTCTTCCTTGCCACTCCTCTTACTTACAACACATCATTCCCATGAAATATGCTGGGCCTCCAGGATGAAAGCTTACGTGAAAAGTCTCAACGACATGATATACACATTTTTAAATTTGCTAACTATGAAGTTGCATTAACGTGGAGAAACAAAGTTGGGACAATAACAGCTGGCTGTTTTGTAAGTGCTAGGGCATCCTCAGCTCTTTGGGCTCATTACTGAACTCAATCTGGACATTTTGGTTTCAGATATTTGGTGTTGCTGTCTGCTGGGTCTAAATATGGATATATACATGTATGAGGGCAAATACTGATTTCTCTGAGAGCCCTTTGATTCCAAGAATGCATTATGCTTGATCACTCCTGGAGAGTCTTCAGAGGGTACCCTTTGCATATGCTTCCTCATGTTCTTTCTGTCTTCCTCATGTTCTTCCTCATGTTCATTTTTTTAAAGATACATTTTATTTTTGATTACCTGTACATGTGTGGGTTTGTGCATATGAGTACAGGCACCGATGGCAGCCAGAGAGGGTATCTAGAACCCTTGGAGCTGGAATTGCATAAGATTGTGAACCATACAACGTGAGTGATGGGAATGGAACTTAGGTCCTCTGCAAGAGAAGCAAGTACTCTTAACTTTGGTCCATCTCTCCAGACCCATATCTCGTTCTTTTTGTAGGAGGTGCATGTTGGGCCTTTTCATCGCATCTTTCTTTAACTTTTGATATGGTCCATTATCCGTGTCACTTCCTCTTTTTTTCCAGAAGCAATTAGCAAGTAAATTTTTCCCTCTTCTGATGTATTACTCTAGTGAGTCTTTTCTGTATTTCACCTGCCCAGAGAGGTTTCACTTTCAAGGAAACGTTTTCTTTCTAGATGTTCTGTCCTTCTCTCTGTCCATCTACCTTTATTTGGTTTTGTTTTCATGTGTCGAGCTTTTCTTGATTGAATGATCGTGTAGTTTTATGGCTGGCTGTTTGCCTCAGTCACATGCTCTAGTGACTAATTTCCATAGGCCTCATTGTAGTCCCTGTTTGTAGGAATTCTCCTATGTCCGGGAAAAACTGTTACTTCACGCAGAGTGTTATTGTTAATTGTGGCTTGGGATTAGGAATGCCTCTTCCTTACAACTCTGAGCCTGTGGGAAACCCTAGGAAGACTTTCTGCCTTTAACTCAGGTGGTATAAGTTGACAGTTCAAACCCACATGAGGTAGCAGGAGAGAGTTGAGCTTTTCTACTAGCTCACACAATAGCTCAAACTTTATTTCTGACTTACTGCTTGCTGAAGATGTGTTGGGAGGACTAGCAGTGGCCCTGTCTTGGCTCACATGGGTGCAAGGTTTCACCTCCAGGCTTCTTATGCTTGCTGGCATCCTACAGCCTGTTGCTCGGAGTTCAGCAGGCCACTCATTGTTGGCTACATCTTGTGCTCAGACAGTCTGACTTCTGATTTTGGTGAAGACATTCTTACTGCTCTTTTTCTTCCTCCTGCTTCTCCTCTTTCTGTTGCTCCTTCTCCTGCTCCTCTTCTTCTTCCTGTTCTTCCTCCTCCTCCTCTTCCTTCTCCTCCTTCTCCTTCCCCTTCTTTTGAAATCCCTCCTCTTGTTCCTCGTCCTGCCCCTTCTTCTTTTTGGATTACGGTCAGTCACTATCTTGTCAGAAGTTAAATTCATATTTCTTCTTTTGTTTGCCCTTTTTATTTTAATCAAGGTTTCATTATATAGACATGACTGAGTGGAGACTCATTATGCAGACCAGGAGAGACTTAAACTTTCAGAGAGTCTCCTGTCTCTGTGTTAGAGTTACAGGCATATGCCTACACGCCAAACTTAGAATTAGCAATCTTCAAACAGGATGGAATGATTTTATGTGCTACTTTAAAACAATGTAAAAATGCAATTTAATCATAAAGCTGTCAGAGGAACAAATACAGAGATGCCACTCAGGTTGGTAACATACCAATCCCATGTTTAAAAGTGAAGAAGGCAGTTGATAGGATCAATTTAAGTATAAAAAATTTCTAGAGAAATGAAGCACTTGAGAGACTTGTTTTCATTGTGGTTGTAGCAAAATCCAAGGATAATTTGAGATGCACAATAGTCAGTGAGATGCAAAGCAGAATACAGAAGAAGTTTCCTGGGGCATGGATGTCATGGATGATTTCACAAAAGATGCATCCTGGCCCAAAGGCCCTGGTTAGGTCAGGCTGGACTGGAAGAGGAATTCCTTAACTTGTTTTCTGTCTTTTCATTAAATGGAATTATTCTATCTATCTATCTATCTATCTATCTATCTATCTACTTATCTATCTATAATCTGTCTATGTATCTATTTATCATCTATCTTTAGAAAAGGAGAGAGAGGGAGAGACAGAGACATCATCTATATATCTACATATTATGCATCTATCTACCAATCATCTATCTATTGATTTATTATCAATCTATCAATCATCTATTTTTAGAGAGTGAGAGATAGAAACATCATATATATATATAATCTATCTACCATCTATCTACTTTTCATCTATCTATCTTTATCTACCTAACTATCCTCTATTTTCTATGTAACTGTATCTATCTATCTATCTAACTATATGTATGTATCTTTGGTTTATCTATCTACCTATCTATCATCTAACTTTACAGGGTGAGAGAGAGACAGAGATATTATCTATCTATCTATCTATCTATCATCTACTTTGCTATCATCTATTCTTATGGAGTCAAAGCAAAGATATTATATATGGTTTATCTATCTATCCATTCATCAACCTACCCACCTATCATCTATCTCTCAAAATCTATCTATCTATCTATCTATCTATCTATCTATCTATCTATCTATCTACCTACCTATCTATCTATCTATTATTTATATGTCTGTTATCTATTTATCATCTATCTTTAGAGAATGAGTCAGAAACAACACCTATATATCTACATATTATCTATCTATCTATCTATCTATCTATCTATCTATCTACCTACCTTTCTATCTACCATCTATCATCTATCTCTGTATCTATCATCTATCTTCTATGTATTTATCTATATATCTATGTGTCATCTATATATCATCTACATATCTATCATATATCATCTGTCACCTATCTATACATTCATCTATTTTTTATTCTTTTGCCTATTCACTGATCATTTGCATTTGTTTGATTTACGTGGCTATTTGCACACTAGTGGACTCACAAACACACATGTCTTTTGAAGACCAGTGCTTCACAGGTGGAGACCGAACATCAGAGAGTAAAACGATAGATAGGTAGAACACACTCTTCTAGGACACATAGACATCTTCCCTGCCATCCTCTGAGACCTGCCAGTCCCCTCCACTACCTCCTAACGCATCTGAGAATTCAACTCTCTTCTTTATTTCTTTAACATTTTCTTTCCCTGATGAATGAGTTTCCCCTGGGAGGAGAAATGAACTTGTTTAAGGTCTTCCTTTACTCCAGGGCTTTTGGATATGAATTTTAAATGTCATGCTGCTATTTAGTTCTGACACAAGAGACCAGGAAGATTTATGCTGAGCCAACAAGTCCACAGGAGCGCATTACTGAGGAGGGCACCCACCTGGCTGTTCTTCTCGGGTGGAGGGAGGAGCAGAATGGAAAACGTCTTAGGTTCACAGTCATGCCCTGCTGCCCCACTGTGTGAACCGGCTGATCTTTGCCCTGCTGCCCCACTGTGTGAACTGGTTGAACTATTCAAATTCTTTCATTTTGAGGCTGCTCACAAATAGAGGAAGAATGCATGTAACCTGTAAGGTTCCATGAGGACTGCAAACTCCGTGTCTAATGACGCTAAATATCAAGGATGAATAAGAGGAATTACAGAAATTTGACATGATTGAGATTATTTAGGAATGCCTTGGAGAAATAATCTCTTTAATAATGAGGGACTATGTTCAAACCCTGCCTTGGAAACAAGGCCAAAGAGCCTATTTACACTCTCTCATCTACTGTCTATGGTTCCCGAACCACATTCATTTTCAAAACAGAGCAACATGGGAGGACACTGAGCATTATCAGGAGGATGAGCATCATCATTACTGCTAAGTGCTGCCCAACACTTTCTGTACTTCTGTCCCAGGATTCATAGATGATACCCTTCTCTCAGGAATATCTGTTGTATAAAGTCAAAGTATGCATTAAAGAAAGTTGCTTTATTTTACTTAACCCCTCTTTCTAAATTATAAAGTATTTTCTGTATATAGCACATTTTCACAACTTTACGGAAGCAGTTTCATTGGACACCCTGGAGAGGATTAGTCAGGTACCATTTGATTACATAGTCCAGAGTCTGAAGTAGAACACTCCAAACAAAAATGTGTTATAAACACAAGTCAGATAGTGGCCATGATGAAGCTCCCTGCAGAAGAAAAAGAGACAGCATGTTCTCTCTGGGGGCTGAGCAGAGAAGAAGCATGCAGTTTTAATGTATGGAGACAGCTGTGGAAGCTTCCAGAAGTTGCCTTGCTCTCTTGGAATGAGCCAAGGTGTGGGAAGAATCATTTTAATTGAGTGAAAAATCCAGAATTTGAACTTCAGTGCAAATAAAAACAGCACCAAGACAATAGCTTTTACCTAGACCAACAGCAATGAAACATGATATCCCCAATACTAGGAAATTATAAAACATAATACATTACTGGTGGTGACAGCGGGAGCTTGGTAAACTTGGTGCAAAGCAATAGTGCAGGGCCTTGATGCCGGAAAAATATCCGGGACACTGCACACACTGTTCTTGTTTGTGAAACTAAAGAAACACTCAAAGAAAGTTATTGGATGGATAACTATATTCTTTATGAGGGGTGGGAGGCAAACATTAAATTTTAGTTTAGGAAGACTTGGATTTGAGTACATTTTAAAAAACTGAACCCCTTTCATTTTTCCCAGGATATTTACCCAATGGCAATAACATTACATGCTTAATATTCATGGGAACATTATCAACACATTATTGTCCTTAATTTTAAGTTATAATATGTCAATATGATATCATGGAAATTGTCTGCAAACTCAAGAGCATGAAGCTATAAACAGAGATAAAAATTGTCCCTCCATCTCCATGGCAAGCAAACTCAATAAGGGAAAGAACAATCTGGAATGGAAAATATGTCACAGAAATAGTTTCAGAGATTTGTCTGTTTAAGAGTCGCTGCTAATAGCCTTTTAGATACAGTTACATAGAAATTCTAGAACCAAAATACATTTTTGTTTTATGTATTATGTATTATTTTATGTATTTATGTTAAACAGCTTAACTGTATAACTGAGTGGGTAAGGACCAATAGGTATGTCCAGATATTCTGAGTTTGTATAATCCTGTCAGGAGACAAATAGAAAGGCACTGGTGATTTGCTTGGGTATCCTCTTATTGTTACAAGTTCTTTTTACACATTATTTTTATAGGCAGCAGCCCATTTTTATTTTCTTAATCATTATACCTTTTCATTCATCTCAGATTCATTTATCTGGCCAGTAGTAGGGATTTCAATGTATTAAATGCCAGGATAAATGAAGATTAAAAAGAGGCAAAGCTAAAATCTCTACTTTAAGAGAGGTCAAATTTGTGTTCACATGCATATGGATTATGGCATATACACAGTGACAAGATGGAAATTATCCTGTAGAAATGATTGATGGCAACAAGGGGCATTAAGAAAGTTGTGGTTGATGTCATTTGCTACAGCTGGATGGGGTTAGTAAAATGAACAGTGGATGGGAACATGGCCTGGACTGAGGTAGGGAAATCTGGCTCTTACTTTTGCCTTCCGTCCAGCAGTCTGAGTCGGTGACTTACTACGTCAGCATTAATTCCCTCCTGTGTGCTGATTCATTTGTTCTTAAGCTCTCCCATCCTGTGGAGTGTGTGTGTTACACGTGAGACATGACATTGGTTACCATGGGGGCATGAGTGAGTAAGCTGTGGTTGTAAGAACTTCTCCCTCCAGCAAGGAGGGATGGGACGTTCAAAGGAAAAGGTGTAGCAGAGAATTTGAAAAGTGTGGTGTCCAAGAAACGAGTGAGAAGCAGCTAAGTGGGCTTCAGTTTCCTCACAGGGACAACCATGCCTAGTCGCTAGGAGAAGAAAACAAGGTAATAAACACAGCTGGATATTCCTGTGACAATCGAGTTACCACCTTGACAAACTTAATAATTGCGGATCTGCATTTCCAGATCAAAGAGGGCACAATTGCCCTCTTCACTCATATCCTCCAGTATCCTAGTGAATATGAGCTATGACCCCCAACAAATGTGAAACTATACTGTTAGAATGCAAGTGACAATTTTGTCTAAAAGATTAAAAATAACTCACTTTTAACTATTAAACGCTAGTGTCCATATGACTATAAGCCATCACCATCTTCATCCTCCCCCTCCTCTTCCTCGTCACCATCCTCATCATTATCATTATTCCAGTGCTGGGGAGGAAACTCAGGACCCTGCACACTCTACATGAGCTCTGTACATTTGTACATCCCTTCCTTTCCACAATGCTGTAGTTTACCAAACTCCATTTTATAACTATGCCGTGATAAGTATAGTCTTCTCTAAAATGCCCAGCTCTTTTTTTTTAAACATCTTTTTTTCAGATACTGGAAACAGAAAATAATTTATAGCTTATATCCTGGGTAGTAGATTACCTTTGAATAAATAAGCTGAATTTCACTTGAGTTTAGAAAAAGAATATCAACTTGGAAGAAAACCATCTCGGTTATTCTGACACTAATTATCAGAATAAAATCAAGTCTGTGGTATTTCATCCACGCTGGCAAAACTGTGAACTCACCGGCCCCAGTCGTGGGCTTGAATCCATATCTTTGCCACTGGTATTTGTAGGAATCTTTTCTTGTGTGGCCATGGTTTTGTGGATTCTTAAATGGCTAGACTGTTGGATTGGGATCAAAATTGCCACTGCAGATGTATTCTGCTAAGCGCATAGTGCTCCACAGAACAGCTTTAAGTAAGTAACAAACTTATGATCCCACAATCACCTTGTCTTTTATAGTTTAAATAGAAAGGTGTAGCTTCAGTCCATCTGTACACATAACAACCTGCACACATAGTCATTACAGGAAGAGTGAGAAGTAAGCTTCTTAGACTGTCGTAAGATGATAATCAGGTAAACTTGGGATTTGGATTTCTTTCATCAAAATTAAACTCTTGCAAAAGAACACATATATCTTCATAACATATAAGGTGTTCTTGGCATTACACAGTAGCTAAAAGTAGCAGGCTGATGTAACCGAGTTTCTTGGTGTTCAACTGCCATAATGGGGGGTATATTAATATGGGCAAAGGGATATAAAAAGACAGTCTTTTGCCCCTTGCCTTCCAATGTCAATAAAAAATAAGGTGTCTTTTGGAAAAATTTGTTTATTTATATGTAGTTATGTGTGCCTGAATGCATGCATTTGTACCTGGTGCATGCAGATTCCCATTGAGCTAAGAGGCAAGGGTTAGGATTCCTTGGAACTTGAGTTTCATATGGTTAGGAGCTGAAGTTGTGTTCTCTGCAAGAGCAGCCCGTGCTCTTTACTGCTGACTTTTCTCTCTGGCCCTTAGGGTATTTATGCTTTTCTGCAGTTTGTAGAAAAGATAAATTATATTGTGTGTTGATACTCAAATCCTCCTAACAATAGCATTTGGCATTTATCTTTCCTAACACACTAATATGTTTCCAGTGTGTTCTGTTTCTTCCTGTGTCATTCAAATGCCAAAAAGTCGAGTTTCATAGAAACTATCTAAATAGCTTCCCAGTTTCCCGTTATTGCCATAACCCACTGGCTATTTCATAATGTCCTGAAGTTTGCTTGTATGCGGTGCCTTCAAACTTTTGTTGTTTTGGACATTCCTAAGTTGATGACTTAGGAGTTAAAAGCTTTAGCTCTAGTTCTAGTGATTTCCTTAGGACTAACTCCCACAAAGGAGAGCGTCATGAATATTTTGGGGGCACTTTGTATATATTTATAAACTCTCAGCAAAAGAACCTGACCCATCTTCTTCCCCAAGAAGGACCTTATGACCCAGGCCTACAAACAGCAGGGGGTGAAAGGATGGCTAGAGGCATTTTGGCCCTGAGGGGAGGAGAGTGCTTACAGGGGTTTACACACACAGCATTTCAAAAGCTCCAGTCTAACAAAAATGTGATGACAAATTGGGAATGGCTTCAAAAGGAGTCCAGTAGATAAGGTTGTTGACATTTTTTCCACTTTTGAGCCCCCAGGGGGCAGAAGTGATTTCAAAGGCAAGAGGACATCTTTAGAATGCCTGATGGATTCAAAATAAGGGAGAGTTCTTTTCAAGAATTTTGGACTCATCAGCCATTTGATTCGTTCACAAATAGACAAGGGTCACACTATGACATCTCTGAAAACATCCAAGAGGAGAAGTAAGATGGACAATTCTTGGGCAAGTTTGGAAGGGCACACTCATTGCAGCTGAGTGATCTAACTCCATGGACGTAAAGTCACTTCTCACTTGCACCATGTTGTTAGTCTTACACCTGGCATATATTACACCTCCCCACTACCCATGCTCTTCAAGAATTATGAAAATCACAGTAATAATAATAGTCTAATGATACTGTTTAGCTTTACATTTTTCTTCCCTTTCTGAGGCTCTTCACTATCTCATATCAGGCATGTGAGGAGGGTAAATGACCCATGGGAAGTCAGTTCAAAATCTACAGATGTTATATAGTCAATCCATATATTAGCTATGTTTATACAACTGTGACACATGCCTAAGACACACAACTTACAAGGAGGAATGATTTACTTTGGCTCCTGGTGTCCAAGGTTCCAATTCATAATGGCTTGGCCTTGCTGCTATTGGCCTGGGGTGCCATAGTGCATCATGGCAGTGACACAGAGTAGCGGAGACGGGTTAGCTTCCTTTTAACCTAGGAGTAAAGAGAGAGGAAGGGGCCATGGCTCTTATATCTAACTCCTTCAAGGCACTCCCCTGTGACTTGACTTCATGACGATTCTATCTTTTAATGTGCTGCCAGTACCCAGCAGCTCCGTGGGGACAAGGCTTTTTAGCACCTCAGCCTTTGGAAGACACAGCACATCCAAAATACAATAATAAGGAATGGAGATGCAAAGGTCAGAGGATTTGGGAGTTGGAGCAAACAGAATGAATTGTCCAGCCCATCTGAACAAGGCATGCTCCAATTCCCTGGTCTTGGCAATGAGCTCTATCCTTGTTCCTTTTTCATGCCAACATACCCTCTCCTATTTATGTTGACTGTCCTTCCCACTCACCTCCCTCATAACTTGCCCAGGCATGTACTAGAGTCCTCTTATTTGGCAATAGGAGAACAGTGACTCTCAGGTGACAGTGTGAGAAGTTATCCAAGGGAGGGTCAATTTGCCTTGATGAATATTGCGTTGGATGGAAGAGGTGGGCAGAAAACACTACATTCTTTGAGCAAATTCATGAACGTTTAGAGATGGGGCAAAAACATTTCCATTTTTGCTCCCATGGAAAAAAACTGAACAGAAATTACTAAAGGACATTCTAATGGGAAACCCAATTGATATGCCACTCAGTAGGTCATGAGGTTTACATGCATATTGTAACTCACAAAAGGACTAGATGTTCTGCGTCTTAGAAGCTGGAAGTAGGTCAGCCCAGGCCATTAATTATTCTCGTTATAAGATATAATTAGAAATAAGGACCATTTGAATCCACACCAGACCCAGAAAACAGGTATATGATCCCCAGTTGCAATTGTTACTTAGTTGGATGCAGACTTAGACATGACCACAAATAATTCTATTCAAAGAGGCATCTAAAAGGGAGGCCATTCCCTCAGAGCACAATTTCTAACCGGCTTGGCTGTCCCCTTTAGGCTCAGTAAAACAAACTCATGCAGTGTGAGTATGTTCAGCAATTGGGCCTGTTCCCAGCTTGTGAGACATTCAGCAAAAATCCAGAGTTATTATTAGATCTGCACGCAGGCTTTTGTCAAAAGGCCTCTTGAACTGTTAGGAAATCAGAGTGCAAATTGATAATGACACACTACACATCTCTGACTTGGCAGCACTCTCAAGGCCGCTGAGATACCCCAGGACCAGCTTCCATGGTCTCATGCCAGCAGCCTGCTGCTCAGCACTTGTCCCTTTCCTAAGCCAGTGTGACAACTGCATTCTTCTCCTGCCTAGAAGAGGCAAAGGGAGATGGATTAAGGAGGATGTTTGAACTGAGACTATTAATTTCCTTTTAGTGTGCATTCAAGTCAGAGCCCTTTATAAGAGAACCTTTTGTGGTTTCATGAAATTACAACGTTGGCTACTGGGCTGCCTTTCCCAAAGCACAAATTTGGATTCTAAAGAAAACGTACGTACTCCGTATGAAGAAAGGGGAGAAATGAGTGTGCAGTTATCTTAAATATATTCATTTTATGTAATCATTCTGTTACCACAGAAACAATTACAGTATTAGCCCTTTATTAATAAAAGGTATCATAAAACACAGAGTTCATAAAATCTTACAAGGCTTTTTTGATAGTCCTATGAGAAACAATAATAAAAATAACTTGCCTTAACAACGTATACATGATTGAAATGCTTTTGTAAGCTGTCTGGTTTAAAAACATAGTATTCACCCTGTATCTACTATTGTTGCAGTACTTTTTAATAATTGGTCAGGGGTTAGGCAAGACATCCATGTATGTGTGTGATATTTTCCAGGAAAGTTGGAAAAAGAGTCCTCATTTACTTGTCTTAATGTTCCAGGTCCCAATAGCACCTTTCAAGAGAGCTTGGAAGCCATGTTCATGGAAGACTGCTCATGAATGGCGAGGCTATTTTGGACTCAACTTAGAGCCTGCAAAGTTCTGGTCTGTCACACATAACAGGAAGTCTTAGACAGGTCACCTGGGAGAGGGAGGCTTGTTTGAAGACTTTTCACTTAGTCTAAAAGGACAGAAAAATCAAACTCAATCTCAGCATCAAGGCAGATTGACAGCTTGGAACGACATCCCTGGTTTGGGGATAGACTGCCTACAAGGATCACAGAGATCTGAGGAGGTACCTATGTTGTCTACCACCCTGGCTCTAAGCTCTGTGCAGTGTGTGCTCCTCACCCACTCTCTTCCCTTCTGACTTTGCTTCCCTCGCCGAGGTCAGTGGTTGCCCACCACAGCAACACAGCCACCAAAGGCCCTGTGTGCGCAACTCCCACGCAGAAGACAGATTCATTAATGACAATATATGTGGTCCAGGTGTGTGTTTTAAACAA
Organism: Ondatra zibethicus; assembly: GCA_004026605.1. Classification (NCBI taxonomy): domain Eukaryota; kingdom Metazoa; phylum Chordata; class Mammalia; order Rodentia; family Cricetidae; genus Ondatra; species Ondatra zibethicus. Next base: position 7,655 of record PVIU01010024.1, on the reverse strand, counting down.
GTTCTGCAATGATTCAAACGAAGATGGTTTGAAACCAGTGTCACGGATCAACTCTTCTCAGATGTTAGTGGGGGCAGGAATGGCCTAGGCTCTTCTAAACAAGTGGGTCCTTCTGCAATAAGTGTCCTTTTACAAGCTATCCCCACTGCACCTGGACTAGAAGGACCTATAATTCTGAAGACTGAGGAACACAGACCCTCAGGTTCTATCCGAGGCTCATAGAGTCAGACTCTCCACATTAGGGAAAAGTATAACAAATAAATGACTAACAGATAAAACTTTGGAAATGACTGGCCTAGGTCAGAGCTTTGTAAACTTTTCAATTCTTGACCTCCACTTGCTCCCCCTCTCAAATTTCATGTGACTTGTGGTATACAGTGAAATAAAATAGGCATACAAATGAACATGCCTGACAATAAATCATAAAGTGTATTTTAAAATAATTCATAGACACACATATGACTATGATTCTATTTTTTACTAAAGACGAAAGCAAACTGATATAGTAATTATAAGAATGTGCTTATTTGTTTTTTATGTAAGGGCAGATCTTGGCTGAGTATTTGATCCTGCAGGACACGGTATTTTCAGGGCTTTGTAGGCTTATCAAGAGTATGTAGCAACGCTGGGGATGTCACTTTCTCTAAACACATATGAAAAACTGCAGAAGTATGTTTAGGGGTCTTTCTGAAATGGTTAGAAATTCTGCCTTAATCCAAAGGCGAAGTTCATTTTACAAATATTTCTGAAACTCAAGTCAGCAGCTCAAATGATGAACTAATTTGATATATACTAAGAAATGATGATAGGAAAATATTAAGCTTTTGTTTCCCATAATTAAGTCATTATGTTCCTCTGAGAGCACAGTTAAAAAAAAAAAACAAAACACTGCAGCTCATTATATACAAGTCTCCAATCTGAGCCAAAGTGTTTCCCAGGGCATTCACTGGTGGGTTGATGAAATGGCGTATGCCTCACAAAGCATACACCTTGAGTATTTAGAACCAAAGCTGAAGGCTGGCAAAGCCATGCACATGGGCAAACATCACCAGAACAATTTGGATTCGTTGCACACTTGACTTTGAATCAAGTGTGTTTTGATTTTCTTTGTGTGTTCTTGCTTCTATGTATTTGCACAGGAGGCCATGAGTGAGCATCAGATTCCCTAGAAAGGGAGTTCCAGGTAGCTGTGAGGTACCAAATGTGGGTGCTGGGAACTGAACCATGATCCTCTGCAGGAGCAACAAATGCCGAGTCCTTACTCGAGTCCCTGATTTTGAATCAACTTTTGATGCCTCCCTGTTTAGACAACTTTTCCTATTAATAACTTTGCGGTGACTTCTTACATTCATACATGTGACCTCCTATAAAGACATGACCAACAGCTTAAGGAAAGGGGGCTACTTGCTTATAATTGCACCCTGGCTTGAGTACATATAACCAGTTAGTCAACGATCTCTGCTTCCTGCGTCTCATTTCCTTCTCGACTCCTCAGCTCCCCTGGGATGGATGGAGCCACTTGTTAGGGTGTGAGCATGTCTTATCAGGTTATGCATCTATGTTCTGCAGGTTGTGTTCTTCCCTCATACATCCCACCGTACCCTGCATGGCTACCTGCCTTTCAGATGTGCGTGCATTGAAGGAGCTGTGGATCACTGTTTCCATCAACTGCCCACACCAAGTAATGTGTTTATCCTCTGTGCATCTCTCCCTTAACATTTCACAACTAAATTATAGTTGTCTAGATTCTCACTTCATGGCCCCTGTAAATTCCTGACCTCACAAAACTGGGCCTGATTTAGTTTGTTCTCACCTTTGTCAAGATTCCTGCTCTAAAATTCTCTCTCATCACAGCTTCTGGCTGGTATGGGGAACACGAATCTTTTGCAACAACTCTGTAGTTTCTATTGGGGCTGAACGGCCAAGCCCTATGACAACTCAAGGTGATGCCCTGCTAGAGCCTGGTGATAGCTCTCTCTTTTAATGTTTAGGGTAGTTTGGGGCATGAGAACACTGGAAGTCCCAGGACTCCAGGGTGAAGCAGCTTTGGGGGACTATCTTCAGAATGGTAATGGAAAAAATGAAAAGGACATCTATTCCCGTTATTTCTGGGATCCTGATAACTGTGACATTTAGCAAGCTGGCACTCTTTCTCAATGGCTAAGGGTGCAAAAGTGAGGGAAATCATCTCCATAAGATATTTTAGCTGTTTCCCAGGCTGCCTGAGAACAGTTTGCATCCTATCCGGACCCCACCGCTGCTGGTTGTTAAAGACAGACACACGGGTATTGCCAAAGCCGTGTGAGAGCCATACTTAGTGCAGTGTGACTTGATGGATGTAAGACTGTGGGAGGTTTGACTGCTTTTCCTTCCTATGGCTGACACTGGATGCTTCCTCAGAAAGCACCGGCAGCAATGAGCTTGCAGCCCTATCAACATAGTTCGGGGCCTCTATTATGTACCAGCATGGAAACCTAGTGGGCATCTCATAGGTGTTCCCTATGGATGAGCTGCCCTGTGATGCGTTAAGAAGGGTGGCTTTAGTGAGTCATAGATTATATCTTTAAGGATCACCTGAGGACCTTGAAGACATGGCTGAGTACTACCCTGAAGAAAGGGACAACACAGACCATGAAGAAATGGCAGCTTTAGATTTTGAAAGGAAGAAGAAATAATTTTAAAAAACTTTGGAGCTCATAGACATGTTTATTAACTTGATTTTAGTGATTGTTGTGAAGAATGATGCCACTGTCTTAACTCATCAAATTGTATATAATTCCTGTGAAGATTCCTATCTATAAATTAAATTTTAATAAAGATTCTAAAATAAAAGAAATGGCAGCTAATGTTACTGTCAATATTGTAAAAACAGAGATGAGGGAAGTATGAAACAGATGAAAAAGAAAATTTTAAACAGTAAATAATCACAAGAAGAAGAAAGTTTTGAATTTTTTCTTTCCTTTAGTAAGAAAATAGCAAGTGTCAAGTCAAGACAGTAAAATATTGCCTTAGCAGTACTATAGCATCAGAATTGAGTTTGTTAGTATCTCACGTTAAGTGTACACATTCCTTCATTCAAACACAAGTTCGAATCTTTCTAGCAAATCGTTATTCAGGGATAATCTGCATAAGGCTGTGGTGTGCTGGAATCGCCATGAAAATGCTGGGGTAAAAAGCAAAACCGCCATTACAGCATAATCCCACTTGACTTTATCACCCTTGAATGAAGTGCAGCAAAGGTGATGGGTGGTAGTAAGCTGAACCTAGAAGTAAGACAGATGGAGGATCCTAAGCTGTTAGGAAGAGGACCTAGCAACTAGCCAGTTCTATGACAATGTACTGATAATACAGTTAATATGAATTTTCAAAGAAACAGGGAAGGCAAGGGAGATCGATGGAGGAAAGATGAGGAGAGGGAAGATTAGAAAAAAATACATCCTCACAAAATTATAAAGGAATAACAATAAAAAAGGTGCCAGAGTTATTAGTCAAACAGGATGTTGAAGCACAATGGAATAGCACATTCATAGTTTCAAGGGTGACACTTTTCAACAAAGAACAGTATAATTCTCTCTCTCTCTCCTTCTCTCTGTCTCTGTCTCTCTCTTTCTTTGTCTCTCTCGGTTTTTCAAGACAGGATTTCTCTGTGTAGCTTTGGATCCTGTTCTGGCACTCGCTCTGTAGACCAAGCTGGCTTTGAACTCACAGAGGTCTGCCTGCCTCTGCCTCCTGAGTGCTGGGATTAAAGGTGTGTGCCACCACCACCTGATGTAATTGTCTCTTATGAAAATTTTGGCTTCTTATCAAGAAGCTGTGTTTAGTGGTAGCCATAGTTATTGCTTTTAATTTTTTTCCTACTTTGGGTACTGAGGGTGGAGCCTAGGGCTATGTGCATTGCATGCACGTGTCTCTTCACTGAGCTTACAACCCCAGGTCAATACCAGGATTCTTGAGTCATTTGATAAGCAAGAATACAATATGGACAATCCCCTTGTTCACTCTTGGTTGCAGAATATCATTAGTTTAAATCAGTCATGATAAAACCTCTTCTTGGCTGTGTATTATTTTGTGTATAAGATTATATTGTACTTCTAACTAAGAAGTCTTTAACTGCTTCTGAGAAAGACTTTTGTTTTCTTGATGAGTAAGATAAAGATATGGAGGGAGGCATCTTTTCCTCCTGTACCCCTTTTCCTTCCTCTAACCCAGTCGGTTGAAGTTCTTATGTTTGAATTGGGTAGAGACTAGCCAACACAGTGTGGATGGCCAAGTTGAACCTAGGTCACTGATAACATTGTTTAGCCACTGTCCAAGTAGGGTGCTGCCCACCTCCAGATTTCCTATGATGTGATACAATTAAGCATCTTTAATGGCATTGGCCATAGAGAGCGGTATGAATGATCCAGGGCCAAATGGTCTCCTGGGTACAAGAAATAATTGCACCATCATCAGCGAACCAGAAAAGGGTCAGTTCTTTATTTCTCATGGGTAGAATTTTAGGGCTACACCTAAGGATGTTTCTCCTTAGTAATTTGAGGGAAACAAGGAAGGAAAATCACTTTTGTCCAAAGGAGCATTACAGGAAGTGGTGGGATGGTTTCCCAAAGCTGGGAGTTCACAAAGAGACAGGCAAAGAGAAGAAAGGACCCCATCTGTGGATCAAGAGAGGAGAAGTCACAGCTGGGTAATGTACTGAAAGCTGGAGGCATCACTCTACTGGTCAGTTGCTTACTATGATACATAGGGCCCCGAATTTGTTGCCCTGCATATGTGAGTCTTGAGTCAAAGGAAAGGTGCAAAATTAATGACAAAAGTCAGGTGGGCTGTGCAGATGGCTCGGTGGATAAATAACTTTTAGTGCAAGTGTGATCTCCAAAAGCAATGTGAAAGAAAAACAAAAAACACCTGGTGCCTATGCTTGTATTCCTAGTGCCAGGGATGCAGAGACAGTCACATTTTTAGGGCTCACTGACCAGTCAGCCAACTAATTAGCAACCCCAAGGCCAGTGAGATCCTGTCTCAAAAACAAAAGCACCAAAGCAACAACACTTGGCACCACACACACATGTACACACACATACATGCACACATACATAACACAACCATGTGAACATGCACACACACAAAACAGAAGCCTCGGCAAAACAATGAAGACCTGTGCTAATGTGATATGGACTATTATTATCATGTGATAATAAGTGTGGTAAATTAAAGAAAGTCACTCGATCTCAGTAGGAAAAATGTAAGTCTTGACATGGCATCCATTTAATTTTAACAATGAAGCGCATTCAAGCAGTTTTAATTTTTACATATGAATAGAGGTTATAAAATCATGTAAATATGAATGACTTTCTATCAAAGATGCTTGCTTGTAGTGGTATGACCAAGTACACCTATTATCCACATTGATAATGGAAACTTGGAGCCGACATGAAGCATGAATTTATACCAGTACTGTTCACTTACAAACTAATAATTGTCATGGCACAGTGGTCAGCAGAGATGGGATAAGAAAAATAAACATGGAGCTGAGTGGTGGTGGTGCACACCTTTAATCCCAGCATGTGGGCGGCAGAGGCAGGTGGATGGATCTCTGTGAGTACCTGCCTTTTTCCCAGGCTCTTTTGTAGATGCTAATATATTAAGACACATATGAGCTTTCTTGGTGTGAACTGGTGCTTTATAGTGAGCAAGAGAGGCAAGATCTGATTATGAGATTAAATGAGAAATTACAGCTGCGTTGGGGGCTTTGAGGGACACATGTTGGAGCTGGAATGTAGAAGATCCACATATGGGGACCTAGTTTGGGGATTTGGCTCCTCTTGGAATATAACAGATGGTTACTAAGGCCCAGGAACAGGTGTGAATCAAAGGGCAAAACATACTATGGACTGTGGTGCAAGGTACAGAGACAAATGCCTCTGTCTTAGTCACTTGTCCTTGTGTGGTGACAAAAGCAACTTAAAGAAGGGTTTATTTGAGTTGACAGTTTGGGAGAGCCACCAAATCACAGTAAGGAAGTCATGGATTTCTTGATACATCTGATAAGGAAACAGAAAGGATCCCATGGCTCTGGGACACAGAGAATGAGGAGGAAAGGAGGATACTGGGGGTTCAGGGTCTGCATTGTTAGAAACAAAGATCCTCAATAATGAGAGCACTGGACTTAAAAAGGCATAAACACACTATGCAAAACTATTAGTGTCAACCTGTGGAACAGGGAGCCTTATAAGCAAAGCAAAGATGATTATTGTTTTTGTACTGGTGCCTGTTATTTAGATATCCATCTGTATAGTCTCTGTCATCCCTGACTGTGGAGTATGAGCTATTTAGGACACAGATATACTCAGTTTGCCTTGTTTTACCCCGCTATAAGGATATCATTGGTACAATGACCAATGGATTGATTGCTTCTGTACTGCTCACTTCACAAAACATCTAGTTAAGCTGCTACCTCAATTGATTTGGCAACGAAGGTCAAAGGACTTTAAGAGATCTCTTCCAGCCTGAGCACGTTAGCATACTATCCCTGCATCCTCACATTCCACCCCAGCAACTTAGTATCCCACCTCAGCATCCAAAAACCCCACCCTGATATACTAGCATCCATACAGCATCCTAGTATCCCACCCTAGAATATTAGCATCCCACCACAGCATCCTAACATTCCACCTTTGCATCCTAGCATCCCATCCTGGCATCCTAGCATCCTGCCCTGGCAACCAACCATTCCATACTGGCATCCTAGCGCCCACACAGCATCCTAACATCCCACCCCAGCATCCTAGTGTCCAACGTGGCTATTCAGTCATGTCCAGTTGCTCCTACTCTGCCTTCGTTGCCTAAATTGATCTAGAAATAAGCAACAATATGAACATGAGAAGAACCTGAAAACTGGAGATAGACATGTACTTATAGAGTCAGACTTTTGTGGTTGGTTGTGATGACTCATTTGTATTGAAACATGCCTGGGAGCTTTTTCTAAATCTGTCCTAATCATCTCTACAGAGCAGAAGTTAATATATGGTCATAACAAGTCAGTCCTAATGATGCTCCACTTTGTAGCAAGCGTTGGTGATCTTGGGAGGAATTCCACCTTGGGGTCAGAGGTGAGGAAGCTCTGCATTGCCATCCCATCTGCCAGCTCACCTATCCTATTAAGAGGCTGGAAACATAATTAAGAGACAAGCACCACAGATGCTGCCGTTTATACCATCCCGAGGAAGCCGTCAGAACGGGTAGGACATGAAAGGATAATTTTGCTTATACAAAATAGCAGACTGCAAACTAACACCAAGAAAAACAAACAGGCAGATGGAAGGAGTGGAGAAAGACATTGGCACAGCTGTGTGCAGGATTTAGACACCCAGATGCAGCGTAATTTGGAGGGGGGGATGGGAGATGAAGAGAATCCGAAAGAAAAAAAATCCAGAAACAAAGCCAAACAAACATACTGAAGAGTAATGAGGTCCTCTTCTTCCCACACACAGGTTGGACTATCTCACAGGCATCTGTCTCCTCACAGCCTGGTGGTGGAGGGTCATTTCCTGGGGGATGGATGCAGAGGGCTCAAGGACAGACAAGACAGATAGGCATCCATGCTAGCAGAGGAAGCAGCGGCAATAAAATCAACAGCTGCGATTGCCATGGAAGAA
>PVIU01010023.1:0-72412 GCA_004026605.1 Ondatra zibethicus | reverse complement strand
CAGATATTTTAAGAGCTAGAATATTGGGGTGTCTGGAATGCAACATTCTTTCCCAAAATTAGCTGCACAAATAAATTAGAATAAAGGTGGTATCAATAGGCACATTAATAAAGAAGTTGCTAGACTTTGTGGGTTCTTATACAAGAAACTACAGACAATCAGTGACTGCCAGGAGAAGATTCAGCCTCTCCCAGGGATTAGTGACCTTAATGGTCATCAAGTACAGAGAGGTCAACATTGAAACTGTATACACAACAACAGCAATAAACTCAGAAGGTTTGCACAGGATAGTACAGACACACACACACACACACACACAGAGAGAGAGAGAGAGAGAGAGAGAGAGAGAGAGAGAGAGAGAGCAGTAATAATCCAAGATAAAGAAGCTATCCGCTTGAGACCAGTCAGGTATGTGAGAGTTGGAGAGAAGAAAGGGAGAGATGAAATTGTTTTAATTCTGTTTCAATTAAAATATATTTTAAAAAATCAAATCTACTAGAGCCAAGTCTTAAAAATAATTATCACAGGCTTCTTCTAGAGGTACATTAAACATAAAACGCATATATCATTACATAAATTAAATCATTTAAGAAACCGGAAACAGTTTTTAGTATTCTATATTAGCATGTTAAGACGTTATATAATTATTTTAATAAAGGCAGAAATTTATAGGTCAAAATTGTCTTATTCATGCTTTCAAATAAAAATTATAAAACCTACTTTCTGAGTAAACAAAATGAAACATCCTTAAAATGATAAAAAAGTATGTTCACAAAAGTTAAATTGCTTAAATTTTACTTAATTGAAACACAGTATTTTCCCTAGTTATGTTAGGACATGGAAAGATGTCTGCTCTTAGCATCTTTATTCAACATTGTATCTTGGTCAGTAACAGTTGAGTGAGAGATATTAGAATAAGCTAACTAAAGAAGCACAAGTTATATTATTTCCATCCATTCATTGATCACATAAATATCGATTCTAGGTTATCCCGTAAAATGACAAAATCTAATTTATCATCATTAAAGGAAAAAAGTCTGAATTAAAATCAGTTTTATTCTATATAGAGTAAAATAAATTCCTAAATTAAGAAAGAATGATAATAATATAAAAAAGTAAGGTAACTAGTGGTAAATTTAACAAAGTATGTTATGAAACAGTGTTTAGTAAAATTGATGAATATTCATGTACATATTGTGACACACCAAGTTTACAAACTGGAAAAGCCACACTTTTAGATGCTATTGTTACCAAATGAAATTGCATGATATTAATTAATGTAATATTGTTTAAAATACCATTAAACTTGATTTTAATTAATTATTTTGTTTCAAAATTTTAATTTTTAAATTATTTCTCATTCTCTGTCTCTGTTTCTCTGTGACTCTGTCTGTCTGTCTATCTGTCTGTCTGTCTCTCTCTCTCTCTCTGTATATACCATGGCATACATGTAAAGGTGAGAGGACCACTTGCAAGAGTTGGTTCTCTTCTTTTACCACGTGGGTCCTTTCATAACAAACTCAGTAAATCCCCTAATCAGGCATAGTGCCAACTGCATTCATTATCTGGGCTGTCTCACAGGTTTTTATTTTTGGTTTTTGATAGACCTTGACAAGTTTATTTCAAAACATGTGTTAGAAGACAAAGAACCAAACTAGGTAAAGCATTCTGTAACAAGAAGAAAACATAAAGTAGTTTCGTTGGACATGGATATTGGTTTAAAAAGTTTTGGGGATAAAATGAAAATGTTTCAAAGGCTTTATTCTTAAAAATATTTTGTGTGAAGGTAATTAAATCAAGGAAAAACATGTAGGGATGGGAAAAATTTAAACAACAAAGTTCTCAGCAGAAAGACAAAATAATTTGATATTTAAATGTGCTGTTTTACTTAGACTTCTTGTTTGCAAGTTGTGGAAAGTGATGCTGGCAAAAAAGTAAATGGAAAGAAAAAAGAAGAAAAGAAAGAAGGAAGTAAGGAAGGAAAGGAAGAGAAAGAAAGAAAGAAAGAAAGAAAGAAAGAAAGAAAGAAAGAAAGAAAGAAAGAAAGAAAGAAAGAAACTGGCACAAAGCCTCATGGGCACAACGCGGTGCTTGACAATGAGATAGAAAGAGAAAAGAATGAAAGTAGTTCTGAGAATCAGAAAGCAGGATCCACCACTAATGAAGTACTTATGTTCTGTCATTGATACATTTGATGGAACTTAAGAAGCCTTCAGCTACTTTTTGATGTTTGTCTCATTATGATGCAAACCACAAGCAAGGAAGATTATTTTCAAAGATGATGTTGGTAGTTTTTTCTTCCATTGTCATAACCCTTTGTTGTAAGACTTTGTTCCCCCTTCCTTCAAAAAAAATGGGATTTATCTCTACTTTTTTCTATCTTGAGATTTAGATTGCACCCGGGTATGGTTTTGCTTGCTTTTAATCCCAGCACTCTGGAGGACAGAGGCAGGCAGATCTCTGTGAGTTTAAGGTCAGCATGGTCTACATAGTGAGTTCCAGGACAGCTAGACCAATATAGTGAGATATTTTTCCCTCAACACCCCATTCAAACAAACAAACAAACAAACAAACAAACAGAAGTCTTTTAAAAATTAGCTAGCAAAGTAGGTGGTTTCATTATGACACTTCCACACATTCGTTGTATTGGTTCATTGTCCTTGCCTTCATTGTCTTCCACCTCCCTCTGGGCCTCTTGTATCCTTCTCTTCTCAATATACCCCATTCCACTTTAAAATAACAGATCCTCTTACAATCTCCCCAACTCCCTTAAAACCTCCTCTTCTCTTATATGGACCCTTTTCTTGGCTCAGTTCCTCAACCACATTCACTTTCATATAAATATACTTATGTAATATTAGAAAGTAAGATCTACATGACACAGAACACGTGGCATTTGTCTAAGCCTAGCATGGTTCATTTAACATAATTTCATTTCAAGACATTTTCATTTTCCTGAAAATTGCATAATTTCTTTTTTCTTTATGGTTGAGTACAATTCCATTGTGAATATGCACTACATAGTTATTATAAACTCATCATCTGGTGGACATCTCAACTGATTCCATTTCACGGTTGCTGTGAATAGAGCTGTAATAAACATGGTCGTAAGTATCTCTGTGGCCTGATATTGTCATTTGAGTGTATATCAAGGGCTGGGATATCTGGGTCTTATAAAATTATTCTGAATTTTATTGAGAAAACTTCACACTTATCAGCTTACACTCATTCCATGAATAAATAGGATTCCCACTTTTTATGCATATACATCCCATATTTTAAAATATTTATTGACCTCATATGTTTCTTCTTTTGAAAACTTCCTGATTAGTTCTTTGTCCTATTTATTTTGGCAGAGTTTTTTTTCTTTATCTTTTGGAGTTATTTACATATTCTAGATACTAGACTCTTATTTTCAGTAAACTGGTGAAGATTTTTCTTCCATTCTGTAGACTGCCCATTTGCTATGGTGACACTTTTTTTTTCACATGTATACTTTTAAAATTTTATGTAACTCTATTTCTTAATTTAATGTTCTGTCCTGTGTTATTAAGTTTGTATTCAGAAAGTTCTTGCCTATGCCTTGAAGAGCATCTTCTGTTTTCTTCTAGTAGTTTCATATTTTAAATTAAGGCCTTTTATCATTAATATAGATTTAATGCAACATGAGAGATATATATCTAAATTTATTCTTCTAAAGGTGGATATGCAAGTTTGCAGTACTATTTGTTGAGTAGGCTGTATTTCTTCCACCTTCATAAAAAGTAATGTGACCATGGTTGTGTGGGTTTATTTCCAGGTCCTCTATCTGGTTCCATAGGTCTAGTTATCTATTTTATTCAAATCGGCATTGATTTAGTTGTGAAACTGCCTCTGACCAGTAAGTCATTTTCAAATATAGCTCAGAGGCTAGCTAGTACATTTGCTTTGTGCTTACCTTCTGTAGTCTATACTTGGGAATCTGTTTTTACAGATTTATAGACAGTGGGAGCCAGGATTTTAGAAAGAGTACTTCTAGAAAAAAAATACAATGACCTGAGTGCTAGTTTGTCTCCTGCCTAGTTGAGGTGGAGACGTTCAGGCCAACATATTGGAGCTAAAAGAGGTCTTTTGTGCAGCAATACAGCACGTAATAACTGGTGCAACAACTATCCAGGAAAGTCTAGCTCACATTAGTAATCCAATGAATCATGCACAGTTAAAATCCTTGCTTTGTTTGAAGTTAGAAGGTTCTGAAATTGACACGATGTGCAGAAAAAGAATGTAGTATTAATGAAAAAAATACCGCTGAGGCATTGAACATTTGTTCTGGACAGGCAACAAATTAATTATAGACTAATGCACTCAAAAGACTGAACATAGCCACAGTAGTAAAAGTGGATACTGACTGCACCTTCTCATTGTGGTGGTATTTCTGCTAGGACTTTTATTGGGCAAGCTTATTATCATTTTCAATTTAAAAATGTGTTGAATAACTTGCCCAAGATCATAACATCCCTAAGATTCAAGTTCAGAAGGCATGTTTTTGTAAACTAGATTTAAATATTGGCAGTGATATATCTCTTCACATATGACATATTAGTTCTTACATGGTTCCACTATAAAGAAAGAAGAAAGCTTATATGAGAACACATAGAGATAAAGAAGTTGAGGACAGTATCTTTTAGATTATGAAAAGATAGTTCACATTAGTGTCCAACATCTTTCATGAAGTAACAATGGCATTTTTTACACTTGTATTTATACCTATTCCTTTTATCTTCTTTTCTAATTTTGATACATTATTTTAAATTTCAATCTGCATCTTCCTCTCAACAGACTTTCTACAATTGAAAAAAAATAGCAAATAATGAAGGGTCTATATACTGTACATTAAAGTCTAGATTAAAGTGTATTTTTCCAAGGAAGAATTTAACTGAAAGAAGTAGGTGTAAAATTTATACACATTCTAAACCCTATACTTTTGAAATTGTTGAACTCTGAGTGATCAAGATCAATCATGTTTTATAGTATTGGGTAGGGACTCTAGCAAAAAGAGGAGTAAGAAAGGATGTTGAAGTATTGTTGATATTTTTCACTATTAAATATCACATCTCAATTTTTCATTTCATAGGTATCTACAGAGTATTGGGATCAGTTCTGGGATCCCTAAAAATCCCTCACCTTGAATCAAGGATCTATATGATATTCTTTTGAGATTTACTTACTTTTGAATAACATTTGAAAAGGATATTTGCCTCAAAAGTGTCTTTTAAACGAATACTTTCCAATGCCTAAGAATAGCAAAGTGGTAAAGAGAGATTTAGATGATGAAGTCATTGAGTCTGTCAAGGACCTTCTGTCCAATGAAGACTCACCTGAAGAGGCTTTTAAGAAGAGTGAGCTAATCGTTGATGTTCAAGAAGAAAAAGACACCGATGTTGAAGATGGATCTGAAGCAGATGATGAAAGGCCAGCTTGGAACAGTAAGGTGCAATACATTCTGGCTCAAGTTGGATTTTCTGTAGGTCTGGGGAATGTGTGGCGATTCCCATACCTATGTCAGAAGAATGGTGGTGGTAAGTCACGTTTGTTTGCCGTAATGATGAATTGCTACACTGGTAAATTACTGTTAGTTATTTTGGATAGCTCCTATTACTGCTACAGTATCATATTTTCAGAAATTGTGAGTTCCATTACAAAGCTAGGGAGACTCATTTTTGGGAAGCAAGCCCAGTCCTGTGTTCAGATTAAGTTTCCAGAGAAACAGATTGGTGTCCTACAAATACTCAGGGATTGCTCAAGGAAATACATTCTTGAACTTCTTCCCTGGATACTGTAAACATTGCTGAAGTACTGAGGGGAACTTTTTTTAACATGGGCTTTGTTCTCTGCATGTCAGACTTTTGCTTTCAATGAGAATCTAAAGCCGACAGTTCTAACTGAACATGAATGTTCTTTCGGTAACTTTCTACCTCTGAATTTTAAATTGTTTCGTTCTTTAACAAAAGAAGGACTAACATGTAATTTAGAATGATTATGGTCTTTAAATGTGGACTAGCACTTTTAGGACTCATGGAGGAGTTGAACCAGGTAATTACCATAATGTCATTCATTTTTTTTTTGTCCTTGGAGGTTTAATACCATCTATTCCAGTTCTGTAATATAACACTGAGGAATGCTGCCTGGCTTCAACAAGTACTTTGACAAAGAGAATGCTCTTATTTAATTTCAAACAGAAATAGTTTCACCATTATCAGCACTTTTACTATGTATAGTGGACACATAATTATCAACATTTTAAAAAGAATAAAACTGTCATAAAAGTCTTGTGAAAATGCTGGGGATGGTGGTACATGCCTTCAATCCCAGCACTCAGGAGGATCTCTGTAAGTCTGAGGCTAGCCAGGTTTACAAGGTGAGTTCCTGGATAGCTAGAACTGTTACACACAGAAGTATTGCATCAAAAACAAAAGCAGCCGGGCGGTGGTGGCGCACGCCTTTAATCCCAGTTCTTAGAAAGCAAAGAGAGGCAGATCTCTGTGAGTTTGTGCCAAGAACGGCCTGCAGAGCAAGGTCAAGGAAAGGCTCCAAAGCTATAGAGGAACCCTGTTTCGAAAAACCAACCAATCAACCAAACACATGCATCCATGCATCCACACACATATATGAGGGGAATATAGATAGATAGATAGATAGATAGATAGATAGATAGATAGATAGATAGATAGATAGATAGATAGACAGACACATATATCTCACCAATAGATTTGTAATTGTATAATATATGCATATAAAGTCTGTTAAAGTAAATATGGAGAAAAGTACATACTTTGGACTGAGATGATGACTCAGTAGGAAATTACATGGTGTGCAAGCTTGAGTCCCTGAGTTTGGAAGACCATGCATGGTAGCATGCATCTGTAACCCTAATGCTCATGGCAGGAAGTCAGGCAAACCTATGGGGCTTGCTAGTCAACCATTGAAACCAAATCAGTGAGTGCCAGTTTCAGTGAGAGACCTTGTCTTAAAAAATAAAATTTATTTTGATAGACAGAATGCTTGAAATTGACCGCTGGCCTCTACGTGCTTACGTCCCCACACATACACAAACCCAAACCTACACATCCCGAAAGGGACACATTTTTATCTCCAAATATTATAAGGGGTGTTTTGATATTTTTCCTGGGCTATGATAGTTTGGTTGTCTGAAAACAATTATGGTTTTATTTTGCAGTAATTATAATGCACACACACACACCATGTCAAATGAATGGAACGACTCATCTGCAATTTTTCCTCAGTTACTAAGATAAAACGCCAAGGCATTATGGTGATTAAAGTCTATTTTAGGTGGTTAGAGAATTCCACCAGGAGCACAGTAAGTGGTTTTGGAAAGCAATCTTTTGAACAAACCTGACTGAGAGCTAAAAATTCAATTTTACGTGATGTGAGCCGCACACTACATACTGCTCATAAAACAGTAATTCTCTAGCAAGTTGATAATATCCCATGGGAGTTATTTGTGGTGTCAAAGATTAGCACCTGTCTGTTTTTTTTTTAAATAAAAATTGCTTGCTTTTTTTGTTATTTTCTCACTCTTCATTTCATTTTCTAAGATTGGCAGAAATACTTACTTTGAGACATTTCACTTTCTATACCTTACTGGACATCCTGCTAAGGATAAAGGCAGACTCAGATTAAAGTTTGGTTTTATTCCTTACAGTATGACTTCAGCCTTGATGGACAGCTATTAAAAGTTTGACTATTAGTTATTAATAATACCCACCTCTCTACTGATTTCTTTGATAAAGGTAATATTCAAGTTAATTTCCCTACTATTGATTTCTTGCCTACAAATGTCAATAGAGAACATTATTGCATGTCTTGTAAAAAATAGGCTGAACTGGAGAGGGACAAAGACTGTGTAGCATAGTTTTCTAGAAAGCCAAGGAGTATCTTCATTAAACACAAAGCAACCAAAACTCCTTATTCATGAATCATTTGTAGCATTTTCTAAATAACAAACAAACAAAACCAGGTCTAAAACACATTGATTTGTGTAGATATTACGTTTATTACACAGCTCCAAAGCATAATACATCTTAGAATACAGAGGATGCCTCATATTTTGCAGTCACTCCAACAGTTGGAAGCCTGGTTCTTTCTCTTGTTTCAAGCCACATGACCTTTTTGCAGCTGCCTCAATTCTTCATGCTCAGTTCCCACACACGTGAAGTGAGACTGGTAGTTGTAACACACTCAGTGGTATGTATGTGTGTGTGTGCGTGTGTGTGTATGTGTGTGTTGTGTGGTCTACACATGCATTTGTGTAGGTCCATGTTCCTGTGCACCCATGGAGGTAGAGGAGCACATTCAGTATCCTGCTTTGGCATCGTCCACCTTCCTTCTTTGTAACAGGGTGTATTTATCAATGAACCCAGAGCTAGGCTGCCAGCCTAGAAATTTGAATGTATGGAGCCCCAGTGTGTGAGTCCTTCTACAATCATTTGCAATGATCTCATAGAGAAATAGATGTACATAACTTCTTTATCCCTTCAATCACAAAACAAGAATGATATTGTCCAGCGATTCAGTTGGTGTGCATATTGTTAGTTATGTTCATGTGATTTTGATGGAAAAAGGTTATTTCCTTAACTATGGGTGTTTTGCTACAAATATAGCCGCACATACACTTTAATGGTAGACACATAGTGTGTTAGCTTTACTTTTTCAAACACACTGTGTATCCTTCCTCATAATTTTGGAAAACATAAAAAACATATGGCTCCTGAACTGAACTTTTTGTATGTGAGATATTGACAAAAACAAAGAATTGATCCTCTACTTTCAAATGAAGCGATTTTACCCTTTCAACAAAATTAAAATAGTAATATTTATAACCCCTTTTAATCAGAATTATTTCTACTATAGAATAATTTTAAAATTTTCAATCATGACTATTATTTTGTACATGTGTGTTTGTGTGTGGTGCATATGTATGTTCAGAGGAACATGCATGCAGACGTCAGAGGAGATTTCAGGACAGTTTTCTCCTTCCACCGTGGTTCAGGAAATCAGATTCACGTCATTAGACTTGTGCAGAAATGTACCATCTAGCTGGCCAGAGAGACTTCTTAGAGGAATTAAATCCTAGATTCAATCTTTTGGATGTTCAAAGAAAATCAGTTATATTTTCTCAAAGACCTCTATTTGTATTATAGAAAAACTCAAATATCGTCTTTCATAAAATGATTAGCGTCAATGTTTACTCTACTATAACTTGAAAATACGGCGCGTTCTGTTTGTTTTTGTCCCTCTAGGTGCATATCTTCTGCCATATTTAATACTACTTCTGATAATAGGAATTCCCCTCTTTTTCCTGGAACTTTCTGTGGGTCAAAGAATTCGGAGGGGCAGCATCGGGGTTTGGAATTACATAAGCCCTAAACTGGGCGGGATTGGATTCGCGAGCTGTGTAGTAAGTCTCTTGCCCTGACATTGTTCTTACCTGTGCTGGTTTGGAATAATGTAATCCTCTTCTCTGTAAACTCCAAGACTTTGTCTCTGTATTGTTCTTTATTCACATTTTATAAGCTACTGGAGCAGAGAGCACTATACAAAATCATCTATGATAACTGATAGTTCCTCAATCTCGTAATGGATTTTAAATGTTCAACTCAGAAACTATCTTAAAGTAAAGATAAAGCTTTCAGATAAAAATATTATAAAATCAAGACCTAAATATTCTTACAACTTAAATAATTATTAAATATTATGAAGTGAATTCCACCCTACTGTTTTAAAGGGATTGTCCGAGGATGAGTGATAAAACTACATTCTTTTACTTTTCTGCAGGTGTGCTACTTTGTGGCTCTTTACTACAATGTCATCATTGGCTGGACATTGTTTTACTTTTCTCAGTCTTTTCAACAACCTCTTCCTTGGGACCAGTGCCCCCTGGTGAAAAATGCATCTCATACTTGTAAGACGCATGTTATGTTGTCTTCTTCTATTGAACGATTTCAAATATGCATCTCATACTTGTGAGACGCATGTTATGTTGTCTTCTTCTATTGAACGATTTCAAAAATACATCTCATACTTGTAAGACACATGTTATGTTGTCTTCTTCTATTGAACGATTTCAAAGTTAGCAAAGGCGCAGACTTTCTATTTTGCTTTTTAGAAAATGCAGTGGGTGGCAACAATAAAAATCGAAAACCAAAACAAGCAAACAAACCGTCTGTAATGGGCATCATAATAGACTTCCTTCAGCTTTTGGAATGACCACTTGTCGTAGTCATTTTTTTTAAATCTTTGAATATAAAGAAACATTTCCCATAGAATGCAACTCATTCGTGAAGTTAAAAATGTTCTATTAGCCCCATTTAAGAAAGTAAAATAAAACACGTTAAATATTTTATTTAATCCAGTATATACAAATGTTACCATTTAGACTTGCAATGTATGCAAATATTATTTTGTTAGCGTTATAGTTAACCTTAGTTTTCATGCAAAAATTCCAAAATCCCTGCCTGAATTTTACTTTAACAGCACATCCATATCACTTCATTCTGCTTTTCAGCAAAATCCCTTTGGCCAACCGCTATTACATTTGACAGTGCTGTGTTCCTGTATCATATAATTATGGATCTGGCCAGGGAAATGTAAATTACTTGTTTTAATTATTTCCCTAAGAAGTTCATGTATTTCTTAGGAATTCTTAATAAATATCAAAAAGTATACCTGTTTCCTGATTTTTCAAAGTCTGCCAACTTTCGTATTTCATTGTGAACTTGACTGCTGTTTTCAGGTTAATTTTTTTCTAGGAAATGGATAAGAATTGGGTAATGGAGTTGCTCAGCAAAATCCAATATTACTCAATACTCCTCATATATAGTCTCAATTATGGCATCTTATCTCTTTTTTTTTTCCCACACAGATATCGAGCCAGAATGTGAAAAAAGTTCTGCCACCACCTATTACTGGTACAGGGAGGCGTTGGATATCACCAGTTCTATCTCTGAAAGTGGAGGCTTAAACTGGAAGATGACTGTCTGCCTGCTGGCTGCCTGGGTCATGGTTTGTCTGGCCATGATCAAAGGCATTCAGTCTTCTGGAAAAGTTAGTATGCTGGAATCCCTCCTGATTCTGCTAAGTACCCTGCGTGGGTATTGCCAATCCCTTGTAGCTATCCCCAAAATTCAGCTGACAAATTGCTTGTAAAACTTCAATCTAAGTATTTACCAAAAGTGATGTTTAAAAAAAAGTGCCTTAAATAAGTAGATAAGTAGTAAGCAAAGTGTTTTGTAGTGACATTTAGTATCTTATATAGTATCTATTTTTTCCAGCAAAATCTTTTTTAAAAACCTTCAATATTTAAGTCTGTTCGTTTTGCCATTTGTTCAGCATCTGATAGTTCTCTGATTACGTCACCTCCAGTCATGGAAAGTGATGGAATGACGAATTAACTTTTTTGTCTGTTTGCTTTGTATCATTTCCTTCTTTCGGGTCTTTTTCTAAGAAATGATTATAAAGACTATTCAAATCATGTACTTTTTGAGTGTTTCTTAAAGCACTTGTTGTCCTTAGGTAGTTAGAATAATGCCAACAAGCAACACAGAATAAATAAAAGATGACAAGAACACGACTTCCAGGACAAATAAAACTTTAAATATACTGGGCTTGAAAAGGACATTAGGTGCAGTGTGAAGTCTGAATAGTTTGCTGCTTTCTTTTTTAAAATGATACTTTGGGCACATTATTTTTATTCATTTTTTTCTGTCGAAAGCATTAGAATCCAACTCTTATTACTGCCTTCACAGCAAGAATTCAGTGTTGGCTCTTCTTACTCTCTCCTAATGGTATAATTATATTAATTTCTCTTTTCACAATGTAGCTGTAATCATGTATCTTTTCAGTCTAACCGGGCATCATAGTTAGGAACACTGGGAAGAGTGGAAGTTGGACCTACTCTACTATTATTATAAGAATAACTAATAACAATAAATCATGCTAATAATAAGAATAATAATAAATTACATTGTTACAGATGATTTGAGCAAAACCAGTAATAAGTAATCATACCTAGTAGATATTTCTTTGTTCTAGAACCTGTACTACTTTATCTTACTTACTCCTCAAAGCCCTAAAGTATAGTTACAACTTTCAGATCCACTTTACTGATTAATAAAAATGGCTGGGACAGGTTATCCTGTGTAGCCCAACTTTTTTTGAACTGGAGTCTCCCTGCCTCCTGTGTGGTAGTCACACAGCCTTGTGTCACCTTGCCTTGTTGTCTGTGTCTTTAATGGAAGAGGCTGTGGTATGGTCCACATGATGCCGCCTCTGTGTATGTATATTTCTGCCCATCAAATGATGACTTGAGAATGGGAATGAGAGTGGACAGATTTGGTCTAATTCATCTTTTCTTCCTGTTAATTTCATTTTAGAAACAATATGGATGGCATTTTATCCTGTAAATCCGTTTATCTGAACTTCATGTTCTTGTTGTGGCTGCTACATTATTTTGCATGTGACAAAGTGAACATAATAGTTGCACAACTAAATGCCTTTAAATCTTTTGTAAATGTTATGATGTTTAACAACAACTTTATAATTTTAGACATTGCTTTGATTGAGTGCACCTTGACCATGTAGGGGTCACTGAAGTAAGATTATAAATAAAAGAATAAGTTCTTAAGACAGGTTTCATCAGATGAATATAATTGCTAAGTTAGAGTTATGTGGGAGGAAGAGCCATCTCTGGTGGACTATAGAGATTTCAAAGCTGTCATGATTAAGTTTGCTAAGACTTTCTGAGTTTGTGTGTTATTGTCACTTAAAAAATAATTTCTTCTTTTAAAAAATATACTGGCTTATATTATGCTATATTTATAAATTGCAATTGTACATGTGTGGAACACAAAGTTGATGTTACAATTTTTCTGGAAATTGTATAATAATCAACACAAGTTAATTAGCATATCTATCACATCACATATTTATCAACTTTTCTGATGAGACTATTTGAAATTTACTCTCATGAAATCGGTGGTACTTTCCTATTTTGTCTTTAACATCATGCAATAAAAATGTACAAGTAGAATGGAGTACAAGTTATTTAGTACATGTGATTTACTATTCCAGTAAGAAGACCTTAGAGAGAGGGTGACGTTGAGGCAGAATTTGAAAGAAGACTTGGGCTGTGTTTTATTGGATGCTTTAATACAATTGAGGGTCTCTTCTCCTGAGTCATCATCCTCATCCAAAAGTGATTTTAACAGTCCAGATGGGGCAAAAGCTAGCTGTAAGGAGCACGAGAAAAGATATGAATGTTTAAATTGACACAGTTCTTAGTATTGAATAGAGAGGTGAAGACGGTGAGAGGAGAATTGATTGTAAAGGGTGAATGTGTGTGTATTAAGCACTAGGCAGAAAAGAGTGATGGAAGGCTAGCAAGTACAGAAATTGTCATCAGGAAGTCCCAGTTAGAAGATGAGAATTCCTTATATAGTTTCTTAAACATGCAAATACACATAGGGTAGAGAGTGGGAGGTGCTAACTTGAACTTGAGTGACAAGAGGAGGATGTTGGTAATCTCTCAGGCTGAGTAAACACACCTCAAAATGCAACTGCAGTACTGAATTCTGATATCTTTTATTTTTCTGCCTCTCTAATGGGAAGAGAAATTGTTAGTCTGTGAGCACAATCAACAACCAGTTAAATAAAAAGGAGACAGTAAAACCACAAAGAACAGGACTATGTCCCAGTATAAGAGAGTAGAAGGACTAAGAGAGATAATAAATTCTCACATAAAAAAAGACCTTCTAGGACAATGCTTGGTGACAGTGAAATTAATTGCCTCTATAATAGACAGTTCAGTCTCACTGGCTATGTTCACAGGCTGTATGAGCCCTGGTTCCAGCATCTTATGACGTTTGTGACCCTAGAATAGAAGATTGAAATGAAGTATTATCGACTTGCTTCCAGCTCCAGGGGAATGTTTCTTGTTAACATTTCTTCACTATCAGTGTATTACTCTGTTAAATATCATGCATACATTGGCTTCTTCATTCCGTCAGCCAAATGAGTCGTTAGTTTTATCTCTAACCCACAACAAAGTCAATAGTTCAGGAGCAAGTTAACTATCCTGAATTAAGTAACTAGATTACTTCACTAAAATCAGACATTGAAGTCAACAGTAAGATTCCTTCTGAATGTGTGTCTATAACAAACATTTTAATATAAAGAAAAAACCAATTGAGAATTATTATAAGTTTCCCAATTCTAGTAGTGAAACAATATGAAAATAGTCTACATAATATTTTGGTTGACAAAGTCATCTTTATTTTTTGACAAAGTCATCTTTTATTTAATATAATTGCTGTGAAAAGTATGTTGGTTGGCAACGTTAAGGAGGCTCTCAATTAAACAGAGGAATGTATCTTATTTCTCTATTCTAATCACATGTTCTACTTAGACTATATCACGCTCATCTTCCATTCACCTATTTATTTTACAAAGGTATTAAATATTTGATCTTTACTAGAATTTGACTTTATTTATTTTATTTGATTTTATTTATTTTACAAAGGTATTCAATATTTGATCTTTACTAGAATTTGATTTAGTTTAGCAAGGGGCAAAATCTGGATTTAGGATCTTTCCATTTTAGTGACAGAGGCAAACCACAAATTTGTAAAATCATTCCAGGTACAAGTATACAACACCAATATATACAATTCTTGAGGTTTAGGTAGCTATATACAATAAAGTGGTTTCAGATAACAACTTACATGTGTCTGTGGTATATAAGGCAGATTTAATTTATTTTTTTCAGTTTCATACAAGATTTTGCTATAAAAATATAGACATTTGTGTAAATGTAAAGAATTTGTGTTTAAGAACCAGGTAGATTCTTTTTACAGTGTGGCTTAAGAGACATTCTTGTAACTCTAAGAATTTTATAAATGAATATACAAACCTTTCTTTTCTTAGAGAAGAATTCAGTCATGGGTTTGGCATACTTATACTGTTCATCTGTTTAATATATTGACTTTGTTTTCACATTTTAAGCTAGAATATTTCTGTTTTTCTTCCTTAAGAATGCATGTTAGAATCTTATTACCAAATCCAGATTAGTTTATTTAAGAACACAAATGTTTGTTGAACTAATAAAATAAAGTGGAAAAAATTGGGATCACATAATTAGAAAACAAATTAAAATTCTATAGAATAAAGACATTGTAGTTTGTGTACACAGAAGAAACCTTAACTTTCTGTGAGTTCACTTCTAATGTACAGCATATTTGATGACCTACTCTATGCTGTGAACTAATATATAGATATTAGTACAGTAATTTTGGTCCTCATAAAGCTCATAGTGTAAAGATCCAGGCAGATAATTGCTGTATTAAGTATGGGATGGAGGCAAAGAGAACATGCATGAGACAGCCATTGCAATTAGTCTGGATTTTAGGAGACTTCACATAGTGGGTAATTTGGGATCATGCTAAGATGGTTGAAGGAAAGCTCATGAGAAGGATGAGAAAGAGAGGTCATTGCTGGCACAGAATCAAGCATGCATGAAGCCCAGAGGAAGCTAAATGCTCCTGTGTGACTCTGACATCCAGTTTGGGCAGCGGAAGATAAAGCAAGCCATGTGAGCTTGTTGCTGATGGACATGGAAGTGCCTGCTGAAACTGGTAAAAACAGTGGACTGTTATATAGTAAACACTGCAAAGATTTGAAGATTTTTAATAATTCAGCAAACTATACCATCAGATTCCTAGAAAACTCCGTACAGAAGAGCCATGAATGTTGAACTTCTGCCATCCAGAGGAGAACTGACAGGGAGATGCTGGAGGAAAGATCAGCAGGAAATAAACTGAGAATCAGCAAAGTCCTTCACGCCACTTATGAAGCAGCAAATTGAATTTGATTGGAGAAATGTGCAGAAAGGACTCGTGCTTTTGGTAGCCTTATGATTGTGGAGAGCTACAATCAAATAAGGCCTAGGGGACTGGAAGATTTAAAGAATGCTGAAGTTGCCAGAGATAACCAGAAAAGTAACCCCGACTTCCGACATAACCTTAATAAGGAAAATATTTGGAAATGAAAGTGAAAGTGTATTATCAAAGCAGAGGCCAATCTAAGATTATTGAAAATGTTTGTTTTCACTAATGACAACAGAGTTAATCTATCAAAACATAAATTTTAATATACTGACATCCTACATGTAGAACTAACCCGTCCCTGATAGCTTCAGAATACTTAAGTATGACTTTCAGAGGATAAACTACAAAGGAAGCAAGCACAGGCATCATCTTTCTATTACAAGTTCTTTAGAGTTATCGAGTCACATGCTCCCTACCCCGAGGCCTCCTCTGCTTTGATAGTCTCCCCCTTATTCTCCCAGGCTCCCTTCATTTCTTCTTTACACACATGCTAACCGTATAGCTATTCTGTTTCTGCGAATGTATTAGGAGTTCAAGATCTATTAGTGAACAGGAAAGACATGGCCTCTACCTTCACAGAACTTTTGTAACAGCAGAGCAGACAGCACACAAGAGAACTCAAGTAAGATAACTTCAGCAAGGCTATGTGCTGTCACAGGCAAAACCAAACCTAATGGTAGTATCTCCAAGGGGATGTCACCATCTCTACTGTGGCAGGAGTCATACCAGATGGTGGATTTAGCTTTGAAATAAAAGGGCAGTCTTATTTGGGGTGCTCAGGAAGATTTCTGCGAGACGTTTCTGTGAGTAGAGAAGAGGAGCGAGCAGGCGGTGTGGTGTGCTTACAGGGAGAGGCTGACCTTCCTGCACCTACCAGGTGGTAAGCAGGGCCTGAGCTCTGCAGAAGGAGAACATTAAAGATTTGCGGAACTGAGGGAGCAAATAGCAATTGGTTCAATGCTATTAGGAACACTTAGGATGCAGTTCACAGAAAAGGACACAGCTGGGATGCTGATCTGGAACCTGAGAGCATGTTGCAGATTGTCTTGGACAACTCTGCACGTATGACTTCAGCAACAGGATGGCTGGGGCCGTTTTCTGGAAAGGACGGGGTAGAAGTTAGAGAGAAGTTCAGAAGTTTGTTTCTACAATGGGGAAGTCGTATACGTGTTAGACCTCCACCTGGAGATGTCAAGAGAATAGTTAATGCCTGGGTCAAATGACTCCTTTGGCTAATAGCAATTTGCTGAGTTCCTGACAGGCAAACAAACTAGAAATAACTGGTTAAAGGTTTTATACTGAATGTAGTACCTAAAGATTACCCAATACGTTGGGAGCTTTATGCTTCATCATGAAACATTACATAAAATATGTGTAAAACATGAACCAGGACTTGTTAGGCAGTTTATGTCTGATCCTTTCTTTCCTAAATATTGCTTTTAAATAGGCATTGAAAACAATCAACACCATTAATTAATTGTACACAATACTTGTGCCCTAATTCAAGGAAAATTAAATCAGTGTTTTTCCATGCAGGCACACAATGATACATTATTCAGTAATTGAGCAGAATTAAATCCTGCTACTAGAAGCATCATGGATGGTAAACATTTTGTATTTTTTTTAATTCTGCACACACGCACACACACATGCACATGCGCACTCCGCATATTATCCATCTACTAAATGAGATGGCATTCTATCATTTACAACAACAAAGATAGAACATAACTAAAATAACACAATAAGAGAAAGACAAATTCTATGTGTTTTCCTGTCTGGCTAACTAAAAGAGCCTATTACATGAGAATACAGGGCAGTAGAGTGGTCATTCTAGAGACTGGGAAGGAAAGAGATGGATAAAGCAATTATTGGACAATGACACCCAAAAGTCAAAAGGAAGATCACAATTCAGAATTGGGTACCACACTGGGGTGAATATAGTTCACCACAACTTACTGTGATTCTTATGATAATTGCAAGCTTAAAGGCTTATAACACAAAATGTTAATTACCTCTAAATTGTTATTAAGCATTTTATACAAGTATTGAATTATACTGTACCCCATAAATATATACAGTATGAATCAATTTAAACAGTTTTATTTATGTCTCAAATAAGATCTTAAAGAATCCAGAACAATTCCTTTTAAAAATTACTTTAGAAATTGTTAACCATATTGTTCCTCACACTACAAAAAAAATAGTAGCTATCAAAGTGTAGTTATAACCGTAAGAATTATCATTCGTCTGTCTCATCTATTGTCATTTTTTTTTCTGCTTGCAGATCATGTATTTTAGTTCTCTGTTCCCTTACGTGGTACTTGTATGCTTCCTAATCAGATCTCTCCTTTTAAATGGCTCAATTGATGGCATCCGACACATGTTTACCCCTAAGGTATGTGCCATTACGTTTATTGTAAATATGTCTCCTTAGCTATATTTAAGGGTTAATTGTTTTAACATAAATATATTAGACTTCTAAATTGTAGTATGTTTACCACTACAGAGAAGTGGCTTTTCTGTATTTCCAATTCAATCCACCTCCAATTTTTAAAACATACCATTCAGGTTCTTGAGTAAGATTGTCAGTATTTAAATTAGAAACGTCTCTACCTATGAAATAGCTTATGGTTTTACAGTAATAAATCTGGGAAATTTTGATCTGCATTTACTCATTATCCTCTAGTTGAGTGGTTAATATCTAATGTGTGTCATGGATTATTTGAAACATCAACAACAGTATCTTTTTGCTAGAAGAACTAGTGAAAATATTAATTTCCCCAATATCCACAGATTACACACCATCTAAAATCTCTGGGGAAGAGTCCCAGTGTTTGCTAGAATACTGTCTTCTAGAGAATTAGTATTTTCTTGGGAATGTTTTGCTCTCTCTGGAGTCATAGATAAAGTGTTAAGCTTGATAATTTTTATAGACATGTATACATATCAGGAAATTTTCCATCAGTTTCCAAGAGGGTTTGAAACTCATGCTGTCAATCTACTGAGTAATGATAAGTTTATTGCTGTCTGTCTTGTTCCTGGTTACCCATAATTTACTTGCAGACTTAACCATGCCTTGTTATTTTTAATTCAAAGCAAAACAGAAATAGGTTTGAGGAGTGTCTGTGTTTTTGTGATTCAGCAACATAAAATTTCATCTCACCCTTAACTTGTTAAGACTCTGGTGAGGAACTCAGAGTGTGCAGTTAAAATAGTTCCTACCATGGAGGTTATGTGAAGGACGATTGTGGTGCAACGGCGGGCCTATAAGCATGGTCCTTTGAGCAGGGGCAGGAGGGATTAGCTTCTGTGGAATTCTTTGTCAGCTGCCTTGTTAGGAGGTAAAAGAAGCTGTGTTCTTTGCATGTCTGGGTCTGAGTTTGTATTCATTCTGTAGGAGAAAAAATGCTGACGTGGGCGTCTGGATTTCTTCTTTAGTCCAAAAGTGCTCTTTAATATTTGGTGCCATTGAGAATTTTCGGTGTAACACTGCTTTGGATTCATACACTTAGCCACCTTAGAATTAAAATCTGCTCCAAGCCTCACATACTTGATGACCAAAGCAATTTATATTCAGAGCATTGAAGAAAATGTTTCTTGAGTTCAAGGCAACTAATCCTTCTGGGTTAACTTCTGAACTGTAATTCTCATCTGGCTGGAGTTTGAGTTTAGAACATAGTTGAGAATTGATACAAACTTTTACGTGGATCTAGCATTTAAAATTTTAGTTTATAGTAACATTTTAATTTGTATTAGGGATCTCCTTTAAAATGTTAGTTTATCTTCTTTCTTCTTGTTTACCATTGATAAATGGTAGTTGTTTGTTCTAGGGCCATAGGTTCTCAACCTGTGGGTCTTGATCCCTTTTTCAAACTTCTATCTGTAAAATTATTTGTACATTGATTCTTACCAGTAGCAAAATCAGAGTTATGAAGTAGCATCAAAACTAATTGTATGGTTGGGGGGTTCCACAACATGAGAAACAGTATTAAAAGGTTGCAGCATTAGGAAGGTTGAGAACCACTGATGTAGGGTGTTGATACAAAGTTAAAATAATTATAGCCCACGTTTTGTTTGTTTCAGACAGGGCGTCACTTCATAGTCCATGATAGTCTGGAGTTTAGTCAGGGCTGGCCTCATACATGTGGTAATCCCCCTGTTTCAACCTGGTGCTGGGATAGCAAGCATGAGCTGTCATACCTGGCTATAAGTTACTTTTAAAAAAAAATCTAAAACAGCATTTTATTTACTTTTCTCATCTATTTATTTTACATCCCAGCCGCAGCCTCGCCGCACCCTCCCCCACCTCCCATTCTCTCTTCCCAGGCATGTGGCCCCACCCCTGGCCTACCCCCAATACCCTCCTCTTTCGTCGTTTCCATCCAGGAAAGGGCAAGTCTCCAGTGAGCATCATTAAAATTTGGCATGTTTTAAGTTATTTTACTTTACATTGTTTGCATTGTTTATGTAGGAAAGAAAGTGCCTAAACTCCCAACGTACCCTGAAACACCAAGTGACAATTCACCTTGGAATTTGAAAGCAGGCTAAAACAAGTCTTTAGAAACGACTCTCTCCTGCCATCTAGTGGTAACTTCATGATAGACAGCTGAGTGTATTTGAAGAAATACTCCACATATTAAATATTAAAAATATAGTTAATTGCTAAAATATTGATCTAATATGTTGTTCAATAATAATACTTCATAAAGTATTTAAATTAATTAAAATTATCTGAAGCACTACATCTCAAAATTTGAGGGAGAGTGGTAGGTAGCCTTAGAGGTTACGAATATTACTGATTATTTCTGCCTCTGACATGCAATGTGACAATGGGCTGGTTTCTCATCTTTTCAAAGGCTCTGATAGCAGATTCAACAGCTGCATGGGATCCTATGATTATAAATGAGAAAACATGCAAACACTTATCTGTGTTTGTCACTAGTTTTCATTCAGTATCAATATTGGACAATTAGACTTTGATTGATATGTGGCAATAATTTTGTTGTTACTCTTTCTATTGAAAAAGCAGTATGAAGAGGATCATGAGTTGCCTTGACTTGCACTTTTTTTAAGTGCAATGGCTTTTGTCTCCTTTAAAATATTTATTTATTTATTATGTATACAGTATTCTGCTTGCATGTATGGTTGCAGGCCAGAAGAGGACATCATTACAAGCAGCCATTAGTCTCCATGTGGTTGCTGGGAATTGAACTCAGAATCTCTGGAAGAGCAACCAATGCTCTTAACCTCTGAGCCATCTCTCCAGCCCTTATATTGCACTTTCATTAAATGTCTTAGCATCACGGTTTGATTTGGTACAATTCATATTCTTAGCCACCCCCTACCTAAACATTACTCCCAATAAAGATAATTTGACTTCAATGTGAGAGAGAAAAAAATTAACAATTAAGCATTTTTATGACTGGAAATGAGTTTAAGTGCTTATTGAAGTGATTTATATCATTAAGTTCTTGAAAGATTTGATGAGTTTTCAAAGAAGTAAGGCACAGCCCACAAGGTGGAATATGTTTGCACATTCAGAACACTCGTAATGCAATAGACCTCCTTCTATTCTCAGAGAAATGGAAACGTATCGTGGCAGCCCAGTTACCCCAATCGTGTCCCGGTTACCTCCATCCTTAGATTTCCAGCAGAATTCGCGAAACGTGAGAGGGTTGGGATGTGAAGTGATTATTTCACTTTGTGTTGGCATTATATATTACACAATGGAAAAGACAAGGAAAGATATAAAATGGGAAATTATCAAAGAGTAGTAATTTCTCTGTCACCATCTACTGTTATGATTTATCTGAAAACACTGAAAAGTTCTTTTGTAATTGGAAAAGTCACCATGTAAGGGCTTGTTAATATTTCGTGTTACATTCTTAGCTACTTTTCTAGAAAAAAAAATAATCCTAAGTGATAATTTATTTTCCTATTTTAAATTACATTTGGGTTTATAAATATCACTTATCCATATTAAAATGATCTAATCTAAGTGAATTCCTCAGAACTCAGAATTTATTCCTGACTCCTTTAATTTTCTCTTACTTTAAAACAGCTCGAAATGATGCTGGAGCCCAAGGTGTGGAGAGAGGCGGCAACTCAGGTCTTCTTTGCCTTAGGTCTGGGATTCGGTGGAGTCATTGCCTTTTCGAGCTACAACAAAAGAGACAATAACTGCCACTTCGACGCTGTCCTCGTATCCTTCATCAATTTTTTCACTTCTGTGCTGGCGACGTTGGTGGTGTTTGCAGTCCTGGGCTTCAAAGCCAATATCGTGAATGAAAAATGCATTTCACAGTATGGACCATTCATTTCCATTTGCTTTTAATGGAACAATTCTCTATAAAAAACCAGCGTCAAAGAAACAGGATGCTCATTCTCGTTCTGTTCTATTTTTCAGGAATTCTGAGATGATCTTGAAATTTTTGAAAATGGGTAACATTAGTCGGGATGTCATTCCCCATCACATTAACCTTTCAGCTGTTACTGCGGAAGATTATCATTTAGTTTATGACATCATTCAAAAAGTAAAAGAAGAGGAGTTTGCTGTTCTTCATCTCAACTCCTGTCAAATCGAGGATGAGCTAAATAAAGTTAGTAAGCCATGTCTGAGAAGTCAAGCAATTATCATTCAAGTATGCATCATCCAAACGAGTTCTTCAGTAAAGTGGGTTGCAAAGTGCCTAGCGATGCAGTTTCAAAATTCTCAGATAACTCTGCATCTCATAGAGAATGTTTACTTACAAAGATTTTCATTATTTTAAAAAAGAAGTCTCATAGCTTGAGCCATACCCTCTCACCATATTCAAACCAATATCTCTTCCAGAAGGAAGACTAATCTGATACACATTTTAGTACAAAATTTTATGCAGAACTTGAATTTTGAATTCTGAGTTTTTGATAAACAGATGAATGAATGAATATATGAATGAATGAATGAATGAATGATAATTGCTGTTAGACAGTTCAGTTCAACACATTCTGATTATGTCCTTTTCTTAGACTATAATTTATTTAATCAGTAAGAAATTGGGGAAAAGTAATAAATGTCCTTCTATTGGTTGCTATTATCTGCTTACATTGTCAACTAGGAAGACAGAAATTTGCCATTAATCATTTGCTCTAATTTAGCTAGCTATGCCTGAAACTCAACATAAATGTCTCATGCTGGCAACTATGGCTGAAGCCTTAAATAATTATAACGTTGAATTCTAAGAGAAAATATAATTTCTAGTTTGTTCATCAATTCTTTTAACTGAAGTAATACAATCACCTTGCAGGTACTCTAGAGTTTTGCTTTTTAAATACTAATAACATGTTTCACTCTCTCTCTCTCTCTCTCTCTCTCTCTCTCTCTCTCTCTCTGTGTGTGTGTGTGTGTGTGTGTGTGTGTGTGTGTGTGTACATGTGATGGCATTCAATCATTTGGTAATGTATGGAGAGACCATAGTTTGATAGGTGTTTTCACCAATCACTTTTCTACCTATAACTTGGAACTGGGCCTCTCAATGAACCTGGAACTTGACACTATGATCCACAGGGTCACCACTATGTGCCACCAAACCCTTACCTCTGTACTGCAATTATAGACACATAGCAACAGGCCTGACTTTTACATGGATGCTGGGCAGCTATACAAATCCTCATATTTGTACAGAAACACTTCATCCACTGACCCATGGCCTCATTTTTTTTCATTAAAAATTATTTTCCCCATGGATGTATATTCATTGTACATAGTACTGAGTTACATAAGAACAGTTTCCTTTGGGAGGTTTACTTCTCCCATGCACACTTCCCCTTAGAGCTCCTTCTACTATTTGTTCCCTCAGACAATTATTGTTTATATTTTAATGAATGTAAAACTTTATACATATATATGTGTGTATTAATTTAATGTTTAAATATATATGTGTGTATGTGTGTTAGACAAAAAGATAATGAAAACACACCAAATATGCAAAAACTTTAACTACTAAATAATAAGAATCCAACAACCCAATCAGTAAATGGGCTATTTTTTCCACTAACTACACACAGACACACACAGATACACACACACATGCGCATACACACACACACACACATGCATACAAAACACATTTTAGAAACCAGAAATGAGAGAAGACATGCAAGATTAGTCCTTCTGAAACTAAGTATGTTTGATATGATTATCATCAGTTATACTCATTTTTCTGTACAAGATGTGATCTTGTTCTTTAGGACTAACACAATTACATAGTGTATACATCATGTCTGCCATCCCTCTGCTGATGTGCACCTACAGGTATACATGCTGCATCATGTCTGCATCCCTCTGCTGATGCTCACCTACGTGTACACATGCTGCATCATGTCTGCCATTCCTCTGCTGATGTGCACCTACAGGTACACATGCTGCATTATGTCTGCATCCCTCTGCTGATGCTCACCTACAGGTATACATGCTGCATTGTGTCTGCATCCCTCTGCTGATGCTCACCTGCGTGTATACATCCTGCATCATATTTGCCATTCCTCTGCCAATGCGCACCTATGTTTATACATACTGTATGTATATTTGTCTACTATTATTCTGCTGATGCGCACCTACATGTACACATGCTGCATCATGTTTGCATTTCCTCTGCTGGCACACATCTACGTGTATACATGCTGTATCCTATCTGTCATTCCTGCTGATGTGCACCTTCTTGGTTCTATACCTAAGCTATTGTCAACAGTACTACAGTAACTAATGTTCAAGTATGCCTGTGATGTGTTAAGTACCAGGCATGGTACATCTGGGTTTTATGGTGTATCTACTTTTAGTTTTGAGGAAAATTTCATAGTGATTTCCATATTGTTAGAGTCCTACCAGTGGTATATGAAAATTCCTTTTCTCAATAATCTCACCAGTATTCATTGTGATTTTTTTTTAATGACTGTTCTTCGGACTTGAGTAAGATGAATAACAAATAATATTTTTTAATTTTTTTCTGTTATAGCTAATATGTTGAGCCTTTGCATGTGTTTGTTTGTGGTTCATCTTTTGAGAAGTTGCTGTTCATTTCTTCAGTCCATGTATTTTGTACTTTTATTCTTCTTTTTTAGTAGTTAAATTTCTTTGTATGTTTTGGTTATTAATACTCTGTCATTTGTATGGTTAGCAAGCTTTTATGTATAGGCTGTCTGTTCATTTGTTTTTTTGTTGTTGTACAGAAGTTGTTTAATTTCATGACACCTAATTTTTCAGTTTTTAGCATCATTTTGTCAGCAAATTCAGTCCTAATCAGAAAGTCTTTGAACATTCCTATAATTTCGTGTGTGTTCTTAACTGTTTTTCTCTAACAGTTTCAGCGATTATGAAAATTTTCAATTAAATCAGTTTTTCTGAACATTGGAATATAGGAATGTTAGATTTAGGTAAGATAAGCCTGCACTAGATTTTTTTTTTGTTGAAAGCATGTGTTTTCTTTTTTGTTTCTTTCATTTTTTTTTTTACCAATAATAGATTCGTCTCTCATACAATACTCCACTTCTTCCATCGCCCCTACCACCTCGCCTCCTCCCAGACTCACTCCCCCTCCATTGCTCTTTAGAAAAGAACAGGCCTTCAAGGGAGAACAACTAAACACCACAAAATAAGATGCAGTAAGATAAGGCAAAGGTCTCAATCTCAAGGCAGGACAAGGCAGTGCAAGAGGAATACAAGAATTTTTTCATACAGCACATTCTGACCACAGTTTCCCTCCCCCAGCTCTGTCTTGCTCCTCCCTGCTTCCCCATCCATCTATCTACACTCTTTTCCTGATGAGAGAGAGCAAAAAGATGTTTCTTGCTGTTTTTTTCTTTGAAATTGATTTTTCTTAAGATTGAAAACTGACTTTCTGTAATTCAGTAATTCCTTCTTTCACATTCTTTTAAGCTAAAAGGTTTATTCTTTCCATTGTTTTTCTTTATTCTAGTTGACTCAGCTACTTCATATGTCAGAAATATTTGCATACATATATACTGTGTTTTTTATTGTAATAAATCAGTATTTGCATTCACAAGCTTTAATGAAATTAACAAATATCATTTATTAACTAATACAATTTATTATTCCCAAATCTTTGAAATAATAAGCAACACCATGTGGTTGTATATTTTGCTTAGCAACTCTGAACTGTATTTCAGTCTTTGGTTACTCAATACCATCAGTCTAGGTCCTGGGAATTAGAACATGATTTAAGGAATAAAAGATTATGCTAGCATATTTCTTTGCAGTAGCTCTGGCCATTACTGTTGAATAGAAGCGTCTCAGGCTCTTGCTCTTGGTTAATACTGGTTGTATATGTTCTGCAGGCTGTGCAGGGCACTGGCTTGGCTTTCATTGCCTTTACAGAAGCTATGACTCATTTTCCTGCATCTCCGTTCTGGTCAGTGATGTTTTTTCTCATGCTGATAAATCTCGGACTTGGCAGTATGTTTGGAACCATTGAAGGAATCATCACTCCTGTTGTGGACACGTTCAAAGTGAAAAAGGAAATACTCACTGGTGAGATTTTGCTTTTGATTGTCAGCATCAGTTGTGGCCCATTTTTGTTGCTGAGAGAATAGATACTGTAATTAGACTGTGTTATCTCTTGAATTGCATTAATATCAATGTGACAATTGATTATAATTTATAATGATATAATAGTATGTATTATTATTTTAGTATATTAGTTCTTTCAGGAAAAATTGTATTTAATATAAGTTACATTTACATTTTTATTTTTTCCAAAAATTATTTTTATTTCTATCTTATAATATGTTATTTGTCTTTTGCTGTGAAAAAAAATGTCCCAGGTAAGTAATTTCAGAAATAATTTATTTGGAGTTTACCGTTTCAGAGGGTTAGAGAGCCTGAACTAGCAGGCAATTCAAGCAGTATGTGAGACCTCACATCTGATCCACACAGAGGAAGTGGAGAAAGCTATACCCGGCTTCTTCTAATTTTACTCATGTTAAAAGGGGATTGAGACACATAATACAGTTATATGTATTTATATTAACTGTCAAAAAGCCCAAGAAAACAGCTTTAAAATGTGCAGAAACTACACTATCAAATACAAACTTATCTGTAAGGTTTTATAGTAACATGTGTCCCAAAGTTTGTAAATCTATTTCTTAGATGTTAAGCAAGAAACATTTCTTCTCAGTTGATGCTTGAATAAGGAAAATACTCATCCCTATAATTGTTACATTAGTTTGCACACTCAAGCTATTTAGGCAAGATAAATATGTAAATATAGGTTGGTAGTGAAACTTTTTCTAATTGGATTTTTTCATGTTATGCTTTAATGACAATCATATTTCGATCAAACATGAGCATTTGTAAGTTTGATAATCACATTAGAAACCATACTAGACTCATTATTGCATTGGTATTTAAACACTACAGAAGCTTATTAAATGTAATAATCACCTATGAGTGTGTGCTGCCTGATAGGTCACTTTTCTATTAAAAATAGAAATATGGAATGGATATTTATTTTTAAAATTGTCATACAATTGCCCCTCAGTTGTTATTTGTACTTGACAGACGGGATGCCCCAGAATTAAGATGAGTTATTTACTATTAAATTTAGAGGTTAACCCTGTGTAACCTACTCCTAACATGCAATTTTCCATAGAATCAGAGAAGCTATAGCCTACAACAAATTATGAAAATTGAAAACTATTGGTTGAATGTAGTGATTCACAATACAGGAAAGTCTTGGCTTTACATAAAGGCTAACTTTTCGTTTGTTGATTTTCTTTAGTTATCTGTTGCCTCCTAGCATTTTGTATTGGCCTGATATTTGTGCAGCGCTCTGGAAATTACTTTGTTACAATGTTTGATGATTATTCTGCTACATTGCCTCTGCTAATTGTGGTCATCTTGGAGAATATTGCTATAAGCTTTGTTTATGGCATAGATAAGTAAGTATACTTGATTGCATGCAGCTGTTTTTCACCTCTATTTTTGAAAAGTTTGATCAATATTTCATTTAAAGGGGAACAAAATGAAAAGGGATGAATCTTCAAATATTTCACAGTCTTTTCTTGATTGAACAGTTTACGGTACAGGTGCATATTTCCTCAGTGCATGAGGGTTGAGAACGGCATATAATTTAAGGTTGTCTAAAATTCTAAACCCTGGCTTAATTCTTATTCAAAGAATACTTCCACACTTGAAAAGTATTTGATATGTTTCTAGATCATAAGTTTCTCTGACTTGTTATTGTTTCTCACATTTCCTATATGGTGAGAATACGAAGCCAAAGAGGCTCCTTACTCATTTGGAACCTGGACAGCAGCTGATCTGTGACTCATAGATTTTCCCTCACTTCATTCTAAAGTTTATGCCCTACTTATTAGGCTGGATTATATTATGAGAGGGGAGAAAGAAAGAGAGAAAGAGACAGAGAGAGACCAATACACAGAGAGAGAGACAGAGACAAAGAGAGACTAACAGAGAGAGAGAGAGAGACAGAGAGAGGGAGCTCATGGTTTCTAGTATCAGAAGGATTTGGGAAAATGGCCTGTTATATTCTGAGATGCATATACATTCACAGCACACAGACTACATATGCAAGTAACTGAATTTTCTGTATGTTTAAACCCCAGTTCACATTTCTATGTGTGAAGAATGTGTATTTGATGTTAAATGAAATGGCAAGTTCATCTCAATGGATAAGAGAACTTTGAAGTATTTATTCAATATGTTTTAAAATAATTGTCTCCACCAGCCAAACACAGATTGAGTGATGATAGTATTGTGTAAAGTTCATGTTAGATGAAGACTAGAGTCTCTTATGTGACGTAAATAGCATAATGGGTATTGAATGAGTATTTTGACAGAGTTGAGACAATCTTAATATTGTCCAAAGCTAAAAGCCGAAGAAAAGGAATTGCTTGTAATAATCGTGTTTCAGTTAATGAAAGCAGCAATAGCAATTTTAGAAGTAAACAAAATCTTGTATCTTAATTCTGGATAAAAAACTTTTGTATCATCACAGAAATGCATGGGAATTAAGGGGACTAGAGAGATAGCTTAGTGAGTAAGCACTTTCAGTTAGCCCAAAGACTGAAGTTCAGATTCCTAAAACCAATGCAAAAAAAAGTTGTTTGGGCATGGTGGCTTGCCCAAAATCCCTCCATAAAGGAACCAGAGACTGTGCTTACAGATCTGTATGTACATGTGTATGTATGTATGTATGTATGTTTGTGGGTGTGTTGCCCTGGGATTGACATTACATATACTAGCCGGTTTTGTGCCAACTTGAAACAAGCTTGAGTCATCGGAGGAAGGAGCCTTCGTTGACGAAATGCCTCTATGAGACCCAGCTGGAAGGTATTTTCTCATTTAGTGTGCAATGGGTGAGGGTCCAGTCATGGTTGATGGTGCCATCCCTGGGCTGTTGGTCTTGAGTTCTATATTAGAAGGTGGGATAAACAAGCCAGGAAGCAGCATTCACCCATGGCTTCTGTGTCAGTTCCCGCCTCCAGGTGTCAGCCCCACTTGAGTTCCTGTCCTGATTTTCTCCAGAATTGACTTATTAAATTTGTAGTGTAAATCAAATTAAAATCTTCCCTCATCATAGTGTTTGATGACAGCAACAGTCACCCTAACTAAGATACATGTCTTCCGTAATCATGTTATGTTTATGCAGAGTTTTTTACTGAACCCTATGCTTTTTATGAACGCCACCACATACATACACACATCACACATACCTAACTACATACACATATATATATGAAAAATAAAATGCAAATTAATAAAGCAATGAGATATCCTTAACACTTTCTAGAATGGATAACATTTCAAACACCAACAACACAAAGTACTGATGAGACTGTAGACTAGTAGAAACACTCATTCATTGCTGGTGGAGATATGAGGTAAAGTAGCCATATCAGAAGGCATTTCTCCAGCCTGTGATAAAACGAAGATACTTTTATCATATGACATTCCAGGTATACAGTTTGGTATATATTAAGAAGCAATATATTCCAGATGAAAACTAGTACAAAAATGGTTATAGCAGCTTTCCTCAGAATGATCTAAACTTGGAAACAGTCAAGATACCTTTGAACAGATGAATGGATAAATCTACCAGAGAGTAAAATATTGTCCAATCCTAGATAAATTCCTACAAAGTCATGAAAACAATGTTAGAAATACAATGTGTATTGCTAAGAGACAGAAGCTGTAGCCGATAATGCTGCATCCGGATGGATTCCGACTTGTTACATCTGTTTAGATAGTATCCAGATAAGTGTTTGATAGCAACTGGGGATAGGGACAGATGTATAGATTGAGCACAAGGGGTTTTTAGAACACACATAATGATAATAAATATAAGTTGTTATGGTTTTGTCCAAACCCAAAGAAGGCATAATTACTAATAATGACTTTGAGCTATGGGCAGTAGAGAAAAATGATATGTCAATACCGGCTCATCATTTCTAACATATATGCAACTCTGGTAGAGGATGTTGATAATGGGGGACATGACTCATGTGCTGGGATCAGAGCTATATATTGGATTCAGCATCTTTAGGTCAGCCTTGTTATGAATCTAAAATTGTTATAAAATTAAATGTATATGGAGAAATGTTTGCTGGTGACTAACATTACACACACTTTTAAGATGGGGGATTGTTTCTTCCTGTTTGAAAAGGCACAGTGTGCTAACTGTACAGGTAGAAATTTGATTTAGATCTTGATTACAAAGCCAAGTTTCTTAATGTGTTACTACATAGCTATTGACTTCACTGTGATAGAATCTGATGTTGTTACTAGACGGCTCTCTCAATTAATAAGTTATCCATTTAGATTTACATTTAAATAGTTTATTATTTAAAAAAGTCTTGCTACAGAATATCATTTTTTATTGGTAGTGTTTCTAACCAATAATAACAAGAGGAAAAGTAATGCCAACAGTAGCTGCATTTGTTGAATTCCTATTGTGTAAGAAATAGTATGTTCTGCATATGTCATTTATGATTTTAACAACTAAGATACAGTATTTTTTGAAGTACCAAAAATGAAATTCAAGGAAATAAAGATGTATGATAAAAGATGGCAGAATTGTCATTTGGAATAACACAGCTTGATTTCAAAGGTCACAATTTATCTAAGGTTCTGGTATGGAAACTCTCACACAAGAATTTTCCAATCTAATTAGTTTTCCTTTTACATCATTGAGCAGCATTGAATACTTCCTGCTCAGCTCCAGTGATTTTATGATTTCTTAAGCTCAGTAACCTAATTTACTTCTACCTGAATCTCCACTAATACCTCTGAAAGATGGCAGGCAATTGAGAGTAGACAAGCTAAATCCAAACTTTTGTCATGGCAAACAGTTTAGCACAGTGAAAGAAAAATATTAAATTATACTAACTCAGTGTTATTAGTAAATAGGAATACAAATGTAAAAGGAGCATTCTTAAAGCCTGGAGATGATGGCCACATAGTTCTTTGTTGCGTTGAGTGTTTTTTTTTTTTTTTTTAATTTCTCCACTGGTTTTAACAGTGAAACCAAAGACTTACAGTCTTTGACAAGAGGATCCCCCCACCATGAACCTTCATGAAAGGTTAAGGGTAAGCCACTGTTACCTAAAAGACCTGTATGGTATCCCTTATATGGGGGAGGGCAGTAGAAAACATACAGCTAGGTTTCTGACACCCTCTTTGATCTATTTAGTTCATTGAAGCAAAGCATGCCACACTATTTTTAAGATGTGTTCTAATTTCAAATGATTATCTTCGGTCCCATCCCTCACTGCAAGGGCTGCAAAGAACTTAAAAAACAGTAAGATCTTTAGTGAGGGAGTTAACCATAACCAGTTTCTGAAAGCAGAAACAAACTAGTGTGCCCTTCTAAAATGAAACTCGGTTCTGAATAGAAAATCATGAGGAGATAATTAATTTAGCAAGATAGACATAAGCAGAGTCAGTCTAAAATGGAAGAACAGATAAATGAGAAGAGGAGAAATAGAGACCACAGGTCTGAGACAATACAAAGACAATCTTTGATCATTTCGCAAGCATGGAGGTGTCTTCATTCTTTCCTCCTGAAAATTCAGGAAAATGGATTCCTTTTAAGTGAAGTCAAGTCTTAAGGAAAACAAGTCATTTCAAAAGAAAGAAAATGAGGAAATGAGTCATACAGCAAGCCATAAAAAGAATTTTCACAAGATACTTAAGGAAAATTTTAGATTTGATAGATATTTCAAAGGATGGAACTGTGGAATTATTTTAATTTTCAAAAATATAAAAGAGGAAAAAAGTAGATGTAAAGCAGAAATATTGGGATTCAAGAAATAATTGTGTGTAAAACATAAATATGTTATAAATCAGGCCCAAAAATTAAAAGGAACATAAAAGAAAGCAAAGTAGTTAATTATTTAAGAATAGAAAATAATTTTTATTAATTTTTTATAAAATCAAATAAATATAATGAACACATTAATATATCAAATATATATCACACAAAACTAAACTGAAGGAACTTACCTGAAATAAGTGATAATGTGATATTCGAAAGGGTACACGGAGTTCTTCAAAACCAGATGTAATAGCTAATACCAGGTCTCTAAGTTATTAGTACAAGAAAATATATTAAGCATCATACTAAAACAAAACTTTATTTTGATAAATAAAACTAATATTTAATAGAAAAATCTGCTCATCAACAGGCATTTTTATATATTATTTGTTAACTATAATGTTTATAATCAAGGAAAGAAAATGTAATTTTGAACATAGCTAAACTGACATTCAAGTATAGTGATTGTTGACAGTTTCAGTTGTGAAAAACTGTCCACTAGAGATTCTGGAGTTAGATTCCTAAAATGTCTGTAAAGAACATCATCAATGCAGGGACTAATGGGTAGCAGTAAGATTTGTTTTTTTTATTTATCTAAGTATTCGTTATTTCATTACATTTTTTAAAATATGTGTTTGTGTGGAATTCATATTCCAGTACACTCATGGAGGTCAGATAACTACTTTCAAGTGTGATTCTATCTTTACACTATGGAGTTTCTAGGTATCTAATTCAGATCACAGGCTTGGTCGCGAGAGCCTTCTTCATCTACTGAGTTCTCGTAGTAGCCCCAAGATTCACTTTTAGCTGAATACAAAGGGAGATAACTATTTTTACAATGGCTGTATACTGTTACCATGTTGATACTGAATTTCTTCCCTTATAAATTATACCACTGTAACCAGACAACCCCGCCCTCCACTCCGGTCCAGCAAAATTCTAACCACGATTCTGGTTCCATGGCTAGTTTATGAGTAGTAAGGAAATCAGATGTCTTTGTGAACCAGAAAATGGAGGTGGCCACAGGTAATCATCCCTGGGAAACTACAGGAAAAAGTAAAGAGACAATCCTAGGGGAGGGGCTTGAAGACTCAGATTGGACTTGAGAGATAGATGTGAATGAATTGCAAAGTGAGAATATTCTTTCAATTATGATACTACTCAGAAAAACAAACAGTGAGTGTTCCACAAAATTTAAACACCCACTGGTGGTACTCAGTGATAGCATAGAATCACTATAATTTTTGTAAAATGCTATTCAGGGTGTTTAACATAACAACAAATATTGCAATCGTCTTCTAGACCATCATCCATAGTACACTTCAATAATTAGCTAGGGGTTTACGCTAAATATACTGATAATAGCTTCAATTTATTTTATAAGTAAATATTCATTCTCTACATCATCTTTCATTTTGAATTTGTGTGTGTTTGTATGTATGCATGTATGCAAAGACAAGGTTGTCTGTTTATGTACCTGTGGAAGCCAGAAGATAACATTGTGTTATCATCTTCTGCTCTCTTCCGTCTTATGTTTTGGAAATGGTCTCTCCCATAGCCAGGGGCTTTCTATGTCAGCTGGACTGACTGGCAAGTGAGCTCCTGTGCTTTGTTAGTCTCCTTTTCCTTAGCACTGAGGTTGATATGCATACTGATGTGCCTCGGCTTTTTATGTGGGTGCTGGAATCTGAACTTAAGCCCTCATGCTTGAATGGAGCTCACTTAGCCCACGGCGCTACCCCTCTATCCATTGAATTTGTGATCAGTGCAACACATACTAAAGTGTTATATCTAGATTTCTATCAAATCACTAAGGTAATGTCATATGATGGAGGAATAATTAAAATATTTTCTTTTTCCCAGGTTTATAGAAGACCTAACGGATATGTTAGGCTTTGCTCCAAGCAGATATTACTATTATATGTGGAAATACATTTCCCCTTTAATGCTACTAACATTGCTAATCGCTAGCATTGTGAATATGGGATTAAGTCCTCCTGGCTATAACGCATGGATTGAGGAGAAGGTAAAATTCAAAATAAAGAAGTTAGTTTTTTTCTTTTTTCTTTTTTTTGACTTTTTTTATTTTAATTTTTTTAAAAAAAAGAAAACAAACTATTATTTTTTTTCATTATACATACCAATCCAAGTTCCCACTCCCTCCAGTTTATTTGAAGTAAAAATATGCCACATTAGAAATATTTGTATTTTATTTACTTCATAGTATAATATTGATTAATTTGTTTATTTATTTTTCTCTTTTGAAAGATGCTGATTTGGTTTGGGCTTAGTAAGATTTATATTTTGTACCTCACACAGCTATGATGTTTATATACTGTAAACTTCTTTAGCAAATAACTCTCAAAAAATCTTCTACTTATTAAACCAGATCTCTTCATTTTATCACTGAAGAACAATGATTGTACGGCCTTTACTAGGAAGCATAGCAAAGCTCCAGGAACATATTTCTGCAGAAATTCATTAAATATAAGCTACTCACAATGCTTAAAATACATATTAGCAATGCAGACTTAATTTAAATAAATATTAAATCAAGGCTTTATGACAATTCTTTTCTATTAGCAAATGACTATGGAAGGCATGTTTCCAAGTAGTACTAGTCACACTGGCTCAACCATGAAATCTGTATTGGCTGTTATAGATCAGTGCACTGATTTTAACTCCTCTATGGTCTACAATTCTACATAATAATAACACATTCA
Organism: Ondatra zibethicus; assembly: GCA_004026605.1. Lineage (NCBI taxonomy): Eukaryota > Metazoa > Chordata > Mammalia > Rodentia > Cricetidae > Ondatra > Ondatra zibethicus. The sequence continues at coordinate 37,414 of PVIU01010023.1, read as the reverse complement.
CAATGGAAACATAGACCAGCCTTTCTTATTTATCAATCCATGGGACCAGATGTGCTTTGAAGTCTAGGTTTTAAGATTTTTGAGAGATGGTATGATACACATAACACATCTGTTGCTTAGTAACAAAGTACCCCCAAACTTAGTGATTGATAGTTTTCCTTAATTGTTGTCAATTCTTTTGTTTTTACCTAAACTAAACTAGATATGGTAGCACTCGGTTGGGAAATAGCTTCCATATTCTGAAGCCCCTCTCTCCCTCTCTCTTTCTCCCTCTCCCTTTTGTCTTTATCTCCTCCTTGGATTCCCTCAAACTTAATGGGGTCAGGGCAGAATTCTAAGAAACAAAAATATAAATGACCAGACTTTTTAATCATTGAGTATGCTGAATGTCACTTCCATTACTTATGTCAGCCACAGCAAGTGAAATAATTATCTGAGAACCTGGCATATAAACCCAAGACCAGTATAACACTTTCATATGTGCGCATAAGAAGATGGTTGATATTTATCTTTCCTTGACTTTACCAGGCTTCAGAAGAATTTCTGAGCTACCCGATGTGGGGGATGGTTGTCTGTTTCTCTCTGATGGCTCTAGCAATACTTCCTGTCCCTGTTGTTTTCGTTGTTCGTCGCTGCAACCTCATAGATGATAGTTCCGGTAACTTGGCCTCTGTGACCTATAAGAGAGGAAGAGTCCTGAAAGAGCCTGTAAACTTAGAAGGAGATGATGCAAGTCTCATTCACGGAAAGATACCAAGCGAAATGTCGTCGCCTACTTTTGGTAAAAATATCTATCGAAAACAAAGTGGTTCCCCGACACTGGACACTGCTCCCAATGGACGCTATGGGATTGGGTATTTGATGGCAGACATGCCAGATATGCCAGAGTCAGACTTGTAGCTGAAATGGCAGCAGCTGCGTGTGGTTCATTTTTATCAATGGATGTTGGTTCTACTATGAGAAGCATTGGGCTTCACTTACCAGAAGGTGATCTCAGGTGTCCATAGCTGTGATCTTTAATCCCAACAGTATAAGGCAGTCTAAGAAGAGCATTCCTCAGTTTACATTTGCACAGAAACGATTAAAAACAAAGCTTACAGTGACTGAGGTCATATTTTGCCAGGATTTTTTTAAAAAAATATTTTGGCATATTTTCAAGTATTTCTATCTCTTTAAGAGGAAAACAGGTGTTACCTCAGTTTCTAATGATTTCTGGATTTAATATTATTGGCAATTTTAAAATCATTGGTATATCTTACAATTTCTAATTTTGCCTTCAGGGCAAGTCCCAGCATTACCAAGAACAGTTGGGAGAGTCCGTGCCTCTCTGCGTAACTCCATGAATATGTTCTGTAGATAGGCTCTACTTATTTAGGCACTTAATTGAAGAAGACTGCAAAGTATTTTCTTATGTGACAGCTGTATAGAACAATAGTATCAAAGAGTGGGTGAGAAGGCACTAATGCTGGATGAAATGTTAGACTCAGAGGTGACAGAGGATCACATGTGATGGCTGTATATATTGTGTAAAATAGGTGGGGGAAAATGACCTAAGAGTGAGTTGCTCCACACTCTCTAGAATTATGCAGACTCTGCATTTTTCTTATGCCGTGTGCCTAAAAACCTACTTAATATTTATTGTGGTTTCGAGATCACTTATAGTATATTTATATAATATACTTACAATGTATAGAGATGCATATTGGGACTCTAAGTGCTGATTTGAAAACTTGAAGCAAGATAGTATTTGATTTCATATATTTCTGTTTTGCTTCATTTTATGCAAATATAAATCCTTTTTTTAAGTGATTGTTAAAACTGTATGGCATTACATTTTAACCTACAAATAAATGAAGTTTAAACAATGGTGTTTGTTCTCCTCATTGATTTTCCTTGAATCACCTGAACAGGATTGTGCCTCTTGCAATTTGTGTGCAAGGTCGTTTTGCATTTCAGCCAGCACTTAAGCATTTTGTAGTAATCATCACTATTCCAGTGGGATAAACAAAGTCACAGGACTGCCACCACTTTACAGACAAATAAACAATAGAGTTTAATGGTTGATGGGTGGCTCTCATGTAGTCTCAAAGTATGGAAAAAAAAGCATATAATTTCCAACAAACTGTGTATAGAGTTGAATATTTGCTTCAATTTTTTATTGTATGACATTAGCTAAAGAGTAGGAAATGTAATAGAATAACCTGAATATACAATGCAGTTTTATTAATTATAGTCAGTTTCCCTTCCTTCTTTTCTTACTGGATGTTAAATCTATGTGCATATTGTGCAATCAAGGCAAGTACTCTACCACAGAGTTATATGCGTGCCCTGGCCTGCCCTGTTAATGCCTATGATTTATAAGAGCTCTTTTCATTTAATTTCCATCCCTTGTCATTTCCATAACTGCATGTCTAATTTTCTACATTTCCTCTTCTACCCTGTTGCTGGTAATTCATTGTTCTACACTCAGTTTCCAACTGCAATGGTTCTTTTAAAAAGAAAAAAAGCTCACACATGAGTGAAAGCATATAATATTCAACTGTTTCTGGATCTTCTCATTTCTTTGGTTTCTTCTATGTTGTCCCAGATGACAGTCTCTCCCCCCCTCCTTCTCTCTGTCTCTGTCTCTGCTAAACAATATTTAGATTTTATATATAACACTGCTTTTTTATATAACCACTTCTTTTCCTATTGGGGCTTTGGTGGACACATATGTTGTTTCCATACCTTCAATTTTTGCATGGTGTTGCAGCGAAAACAGCTCTGTGAGGGGCTGATTTCATTTCTCTTCTGACAGTATTTACAGTTTGGGATCCTACCTTATACAGTAAAACAGATCTCCATCCCTTATTCTCAAACTAATTAAGAATAATGCAGGAAGTGTATTTTTGACTTGGAGAACAATTTGAATTTATTCTAAGACTCCTGCTTGCCACACAAGGAACATTGGTCAAGAGGTTAGAGCAAAGTGAAGTGTCCTTTCATTTTGTATTGCCATGCTACCAATTCTTCAGTTGTTCCTTCAGGTAGTCTTTGCCTTGATTTCAGCGTTTGTTAAATAAAAATCTGAGCAAGGTACGGTGGTTTTTGGCTGTGCTGCCAGTACTCAGAAGATGAGGCAGGGGATTGCTGCATGTTCAAGTTCAACATAATCAACAAAGTGCGATGTAAGAATGCCTGTGCTAAATAGATACCCTGACTCGATATAAATAAGTAAATAAAGACCAACATTACTCCTTATAAATAGCAAGTCAATGTGCCATGATAATTATAATTAAAATATAGATACAATCACATTTACTTATTAATTCCCTATTCTTAATTCCCCTTTCCTATATTAATTGCCTGTGAGAGCTATGTCTGTTCTTTTCCAGCTACTTTGGTATTTAGCAACAATAACAACAACAAAAGTTATTAATTTGAGATAATTGTTCCCTAAGGCTAAAATTTGAAGTCAGTTTTTTTTTTTTATTCTAACTCGTCAATGTTTGTTTTAAATTTACATCTAGGAGGGTCATAGCTAAGGGATGTCTGTTTGCAGTTACAAGGCAGAATGAAAAGTGGTAGAATTCTTATCACACTGCTGCGAATGCAGTAATGAGGATAAAATGCCCGAGGGAAGGAATGCCCTCATTGCTGGGGTCAGAGTCTCACTTTAGGAGGCAGTATCATAATTAGGTGATGGAACATGATGACATCAAGATGTATTTGCATTTATATACTTCTGTGATTTTTACAATATCATTTGCTCATCATTATCTTTCTTTTCACTCCTTTTATTTTTTATGGGCAACCAATGAATTTATCGGGCTTGCTTATAGAGCCATGGGTGAGGGGTTGTTTATTGAACACGTGTACACTGTACCAACTTCACTGCCACGAGTCCTACTGGATCATGAATGACAACATGCAAGTTACATCATGCAGTTGCCTTTCCGTCGGCTTTTCACTTTCTGTCCGCTCTAGTTTCTCCCATGATTACGGGCAGTGGGAGGTTGTCAGGAGGATGGATTGGCTACAAACATTAGACCCTCTCTTTTTTCTACTAGAAAGCGATAACAAACCTTCTAGGTTGCACTTGGTTTTATGGTAAGGAAGATAAGAATGTGCTGATTAGATGCCTCAGTGGATTGAAATCCAACTCTGGCAACATGAATTTGATCCTCAGAACCCACAGGGTAAGCAGATAGGACTCCAGCCATGTGCTATCACATCCCCCTCACACACAAATAATTATTTTAAAAAGTTATTTTAAAATTTTTTATCTTATTTTTTATTGTTACTTTATTTCACTATATATTTTGCCTCTTTTTATCTTCTAAATACTTTGTTTATATACTATGGCTTTCAGTTCAGTGTTTGCATGGGTTTCCTGAGTGTACAAATGTACATAGTGTCCCTGTATATCTCTTTTTTGTGCTGTTTCTTCAGCTCTTATTTTTGTTGTGTTTGCGTTTCATCAGTTTTTCTTCTATCTTATGATATTGAATTTATTTTATTATTCTCTTTTAGAAGCCTGCTTGCTTTCTAATGAGAGACAGAAAGGAGTCAGATTCAGATGGGAGGGAAATGAGAAGAGTAAAAAGAGAACAGATGGTCGTCAGGATACATTATATGAAAAAATGTTTTAAATAAAAGGAAAGCATAAAGACAATACAAGAAAATCACATTGTTTTTCTATAGACAACCACCAACAAACATGCAGAGAAACATACAACGTACAGACTCCCATTTACAACAGTCTCAGAGTAAATAAGATACCCTGGAAAAAATCCAAACAGGGAGGCAAACATCCTCTACAATGAATACTTTAAATCTCTAAAGAAGTTGAGGAAGTCACTAGAAGATGAGATAGGAAGTTTATTTCATGCTCATTGACTAATAGGATTAATATAATGAAAATGACCAGTCTATCAAAATCATTGTGCGGATTTAGTACAGTCAAAATCCCCATGACTTTCTTCAAGAGAACATGTTTGAATGGGATAGTTCCAATCCTTGCATTACTTTGCTACCTTGGTCTCAGTCTAACAGCACGCTTGTCCAAAGTGTGTAGGCCCATTTCTCTATTTAAATGCTGGGTAACCTTTTACCCACAAAAGCACTTCTCAGTACTTTGGTTGTCATATTTTGCCAAATAACAGAACAAACAACAGATAAAGCAGCCTGTATTGCTGAGATTAGAATTTCTAATTTAAAACCAATATAATTTACACTTCCTTCATAAAATCACCTTTTTGTTCATTACAAATGCAGTGACTTATTTGTAAGAAATCCTGGAAACCATGAAAGAAGAATAATGTAGTATAAAAATTAAAGCAAATATAATTGTAAAAAGCTGTAGAAGAGATTAATATAGAGTTCCAAGAAGAAAATATACCCAATTATAATAGTTACAAAAACATGTACTTTCAGTGCCCAGTAAATGAAAGTCCAGTGTAACCTAATTGAGAACATGGTACCCCAGTCTTCCTTGACTTTAGAACATGGCACCTGTGCATACCCTGATATCAGATCATAATATCCTATTTGTATCCTGATGTGAAACCATTATACTCAGTGTATTGTAACCTCTGTATATATTACTCTACTATACTCTGATATGGTACCTACTTTAGGTTAATCTGACCTGAGAACATGCTTCCTTTGTTTAAGCTCTTCTGAAACCATGGTATCCCTATAGACACTCATCTAAAAGCACGGTTACAAAGTGTACATTGGCCTGAGATCTCAGTACCACAGTCTACCTCAACCAAGAAGCAGAAACAAAATTTAACATTTTCAAGTACAGTGAGCAACATGGCATCCATTTAATCTGTCACTTACTAACCTTGATCTACCACATCTACAAGGTAAGTTGCACCCAAAGATGCTGGCACTCAACTATATTCATTCATCTTCTCACAATATTTACTATCACTGTTATCCAAAATGTGATACTTTCCTGATTAAAATTTCAAACCAATAATGAGAAAATGCTAGAAGGATCAATATGGGAGCACAAAAATAAACTAAATCAGTATCTTATAAAATTGTGAAATGAACACAGTAAAAAGGGAGCCTGGATAGACTAGCCATTACTAAATATATTAAATAAAAAGCATTTATTATTTTTAATTTTGTTCTTTCCTATTCCACTTTTGGGTAGAAATATTTTAATCAAGACATTTCATATGTTCTTTAAACTTAACTGTAACGACCACTTTTCGTAAACTTCTTCAGGAAGAATAGCGAAACGTTATCAAAAAGTCAATCATTATGTAATTTTCAATAGGAGTGCCGACTCTCCATTTCCTTAGCCAGTTGTAGTCTAGTACACCAATTATGTGACTTGTTTTTGGTAGACAACTAATCATTTAAACAACACCTACCTTCACATCATAATATATTTTTTTCCTCTATTTTAAGCTGCATCACAGAAATTCATAGCCATAAAACATAAGGAAGTTTTTCTTTCTTATTCAACAGTGAAATTTTCCCAGTTATTAATAAAATACTTACATTCCAACAAATCCTAACTTAAACATGTAGGTAAACATTTTATTATTAAAATGTAGAAACTCATCCAATAGCATAACACACTCTTGCTGTAATCAGCCACATTGCTATTTATCTTATACCTTACTTTAGAAAAGAAAGTAAATCCTATGTGAAACCTCAGGTTTTCACAGTTTTCACTTGTTTATTTTTTTGCTATAGTTTGACTAACCAGATGCTCTATTTTCAGTATGAGTATGCAGTTAGTCTAGGATTGGAGTCATGACCAGACATTATCATATTTTCATAATGTCGATCAGAAACATACATAATGTAAATGGTGATTAATAAATAAGATGTGCATTAATTCTGAGGTTTTTTTTTTTTTGCTTGAATCTGCCATGACAAATTGAAAGTGCCTAACTTTTTATAAATATCATCTTTGTGGATATTCAAGAATTTAATACAATTAAAGTATTGCTTTTTATTATGATCATATTATTTTGAGAAACATTATGGCATAAAATTCAGAGGGATAGAGAAAAATAATTTTGGCATTAACAACCTGCTCTGAATGATAAACAATCACAGGCATTGTCTGGTAAAACACTGAGTAGAATTTTTACTCGCACGTTATCATTCGAGTCATCAGAGAAGAGGAAGTATTTTATATGTGAATGAGCTTTTCTTTTAATTGCCTCTGTAACACTATTAAAGAAAGATATGCATTAGGCAGAGGAACGAACTGAAGATTCTGCTTTCCTTTATGTCCATCACTGATTAGCTAGGCATGAGAAGCTTGTCCAACTTCTGCTCGTGAGTTCTCAAGGCTGACTTGCATTTTAAAGAGAAAGATCACACTAAAATTATACTTTAAAAACAATCTAGTAATCCTGATTTTCTATACAAATATTGAAAGACTTAGTGGCAGCAGTACCTTATTATTGCTCTTATTTGTATCAGACTCGAGTTTTTAAAATTAATTTATTTTTGTTTGCATGCATTGGTGATTTGCCTACTTGCATGTATACGTGAGGGTGTGGGATCCCCTGGAATTGGAGTTATAACAGTTGTTAATTACCATGTGGGTGCTGATTGAATCCAACCCTGTCCTGTGGAAGAGAAGCCGGTGCTCTTAACCTCTAAGTCATCTCTCCAGTCTCTAGTTTTGAATTTTTTTGGAACTTTTGAATGTAGTATTAAAAATTATGTGATTATATTTATTTTATAGCTCATGTATTTTAAGAGGTTCTATTTATTTTCAAAGATCATTTATCAAAGATGAGTCATGCTATATCCGTAGTAAGAGACTTACAACAAATACCTAAGATACAGTGAGAAAACTGGCTCACTCATCTATTGACTAATTATATTTTAATAAGAGTAATCGCATATTTCTATAATAGTTGGCAGAGCTATTACTAAATGGTCAATACATTGCATTCATTTTCTTGATATTTTATATTTTATAAAAGTTTCTATTTTAATATATTAAGTTTTATTATATGTGTTTTAGGAGTCAATAAACTTGTTAATATTTGAAGAAAATAATATTTCTTCATAAAAACAAAACATTTCCTTTTATAATTGCATGACAGTGCAGGTACATAAAATAAAAGTTTATTTTTTAAAAAATGAACAAAAACTAAAAGCACCTTACAGGATTTTATGGGAAAAAAAAAAGAACTTTAAAAGCAGAAGAATCCTTCTAAGGCTTTCCACTTCTTTGAGTGTCAGCTCTGTGTGATAATGCTGACTTTCTTCAGGACAGATCTGTTCTCAGTTCTTCTCTCTGCTAGCACATGGAACAGATGTTGCTGCTCTTTAAAGTCCTTTGAACTCTCAGTTAACGCTTGCTATTTCCTGTGTTCACTTTTGTGACAATTCTACCCTTCGTCTTTGGTTAGACCCAATCCATGTTCTCATTTAGATGCTACTTTCCTTAATACATATACTCACCTTGATCACATTCATTCTCATCCTTGAAAGAACATTCATCTCATTATATTAAAATTCTTTCCTACATTACTCAATGAACTCCCAGAGGTCATGAATTCCATTTTGGTCAGAAGTATATTTTCAAAACATATGTAACATTTAACATGAAAGTGTGAAGCATTATTGAAAGGATGAATAGAAAATACAGAATAAAATTAGTGTCAGAAGAGAATGACAGCTCATATCTGTGTGTTTGCTGTGGATTGGATGGGGTTGGTCATCCCAAATTTCTGTGTTTGATCCATTTTCCCACTGTGAAACATGTGAAAGATATAAAACATGGTGTGATACACGGTGAAAGTTTTAAATAGGAACTTACCTAAAGCACCATCCTCAGAGGATGTCATTGTAATCTTCATAGGCCACAATTAATAACTATAAAAGTAATTGTTAAGAAAGAGCAAACCTGGTTGTGCTCTTTTTCTGGATTCCTGTCTTGCACATGAACTCTTCCTCTCTCTTGCCACTCCCACCATGTTGTATTCAGCCATGGGCTTATATGTTCACAAATGTTCTTAACGGAATTCAAATTGATGAGGATAATGGATTTGACCATTTAGACTGAAATAGGAGCTGAATTAAACCTCCTTATGTTTTTAGCAATTGATTATATTTAGGTGTTTTATTCTAAACAAAGGAAAACTGACAAGTTCATCGTTATAGAACAGTCTATTTAACACACAAATATATGTAAATATATTCATATGTAAGTTTATGTATATTAAAAGTTAAAATTGTTCAACAAGGCATAAACTGACCAATTCTATGTTATTTTCCAGAATCAAAAATAAATATCCAAGGTCTTTTATAAATTTTGCTTGAAAATAAAAAATTAGAGGTTATAACAAGATATACTAACTTCACATAATGTTAGCTTTGTTACTTAAATTTCATATGATTTTTTGGGAGTGGGGTTTCTTTGTAAAGCCCTAGCTGTCCTGGAACTCACTGTGAAGACCAAGATGACCTTGAACTCAGAGACCTCCCTGCTTCAGCTTCCCAAGTGCTAGTGCTGGGATTAAAGAGTGGGATTAAAATGTGCCAACACCCACATGCTATTATGTGATTAATTTATAGAATTTCTCCTTGCTTTTATTTCAAGATCTGAAGTCAGGATGAGAGTGCTTAACCATCATGATTTGTACGAAAGCATAGCAGGCTAATAGTATAGCATCATTAGCTCTGAACCTAGAACAATAATGGCAAATAATGCATAGTTTGCTTTGACCTTAGCATAATTTTTGTTTCTGGGTGTGCTGTTGGGGACCAGCCCCAACAAAAGACATTTCTTATCGGTGTAAAGGTATGCGAAAAATGAAGACAATATTCACACAACAGTATTGGGAGGGAGTTTCAGGGTTTATTCAGATCCTGAAATCCACCCTCCTTTACTTTTCAAACAGCTTTTATATCAATGTAAACTGGTGGAGAAGATAACAAAAAGCTTCATTAACATTCTGTTTCCTAGGTAGCAGGAATGACTCAAGTCAGATTTACTTGATCAACACTTGGTCACATAGGCTGAAAACACCTACTGTCCAGGTAGCCTCATAGTTACAATGGAAGGAGCAGAATTATATTAGCATATCCTGACCACCTGTTAGGTTGGCTCTAAATTTGCTTTACTTCAAAGGAAGTCAGGCAACCACTCCTGTGTCGAAGGTGCAAATTGCACCTGTAGGTCTCTCAGATTCTCTGACCATCAGACAATGTGGGTTCTGCCCCTACAGTGTGCTTGTGTTGTATGTGTGTACATGTTTATGTGTGAGTGTGTGTGTGTGTGTGTGTGTGTGTGTGTGTGCATGTATGTGAAGGTTATAGGTCCAAGGCAAACGTTTTCCTCTCTCACTTTCTATCTTACATTTTGAGACAGGATCTCTTGTTGAGCTGAGCTCACTTATTTGGAAATAATGTATGTTCAACAAACTGTCAGGACACTCCTGTTTCTGCTTCCACAGAGATGGTATCTTTTGCACATGCCACCATGCCTGGCTATTGATAGGGTTGCTGGGGACTTTAACTTGAGTCCTTATAGTTGGGCTGCAAGTGCTTTATTAACTGAATTATCTCCTCTGGCTCTTGATATTGTCTTATCTTCTGCTTCATCCAGTTTTTTCATCTATGTTAATCAGTTAGAATTTAAATGCTAAACCAATTACTAATCTGTCCTCAAAAATACACACACACACACAATGTGTGGCTATATATATTTTTCCACCCTGGAAAAATACTTTGTACACCTGCTTGCGTAAAATAATAGAGTTCAGTCTACCTCTGCCAGAGTGCTGAGTTGAAGGTGTGCACCATCATTCCCAGGTTTGTCCTCAAACTTAAAGGCTTCACCATTGTGTCTTACTTGTTTGAAGACAAGTTTAAAGTAGACTATGTGATAAAGAGTGTTCTTGAAATAACATAATGATTACTCTAGGATGTAAAAGAAAACAAAAAACTTTAAATATATTTCAAATTCATTAAATTAACTAATAAGACAAAACAATAAAGAAACTTGAAAAAAACTGAAGAACGAATCATAGTGCTTAGATATTTTGAACTGGACATGTAAAGTTCCTGTCATTTAAGTTTCTTCCAGAAGAGGGCAGTAGCACATTTCCTTATCACTGGAAGATTTCATTTATGTGATGTCCCAGTTATTGACACTAATAATTCAGTACTGAAACTCTTTTGTACATAAAGTCATTAATTTTTATCTTACAATTTTATACTATAAATATTCACTACCATGTGAATATTTTAAAAACGGAATATTTTCAGTTCTATGAGAAATAGAAAATGGTCAATATTATTAATTCTTTTCACTTGTTTCCTATTATGAAAATTGACTTTTTTCTTACATAACGAATTTTAATTATGCTTTTCCCTCTCTCTACTCCTCTAGTTCTTCCCCACCTCTCCTCTCACGTAAATCCATCCTCTTCTGTCTATCATTAGAAAGCAAACAGCTTTTAAGGCATTATACTATACTATACTATACTATACTATACTATACTATACTATACTATACTATACTATACCATACTAACAAAAGCTAACCAATCAAGAGAATAGGACAAAATGAACAGATGGAATAGAGCCCAGGAAAAGACATGAGAATCAGATATAGACACAAATTCTTCCTCATTCACACACTTAAGAATCCCATGAAAACAATGCAAAAATCATGCAGAATAAAAGAAGCAAAAAAAATAAATAAAATAAAATAAATAACATGGTATGGGGAAAAAGCTTTTACAAAACAAGGAAATTCCAATGAAGTGGTTGAATACATTTTCTGTTGGCCATATACTGCTGGGCATGCAGCCTTCTTTTACAAGTAATTTATTTCCCCAGTGAGATCCCTTTGGAGGAAACTACATTTTTATTTGCAATGGGTTATCAATTGGAGGTGGCTTCCCGGTTAGTGATGGGGACATGTGTCTACTTCTCCCTTTAGCTCTAAGAACCTATCACGTTCAGTCCCTGTGACTGCCACCTCAGTTTCTGTGAGTTCACATGTGTGTCAGTCCTGTTACCTTGATGTTATCCATCTACTTTGACACTTATGATCTCTCTGCCTCCTCTACTGAAAGGTTCCCTAAGCCCTGAGGGGAGAGGTTTGATAGAGATACCACCCTCTTTGGGCTAAGTGTTTCAAGGTCTCTCCCACAATTAATGCTGTAGGTTTTTTTTTCTTCATTTCCACTTGCAGGAGGAAGCTTCTCTGATAATAGTTGACAAAATCACTGATTGATGACTGCAGTAGATTTTCATTAGGACTCAATTTGTTGCTGTGGACTATTAGTGAAACAGTAGTATCTGGTTTTGTTGTAGGTCACTGGACTATATAAATTCAGGTTCTTGGTTACCCAAGCAGTGACAAGTATGGGCTGCATCTCAACAACTGGGCCATAAGTCATAGCAAATATTATTTGGTTACTTCCACTAAAATTGTGCCACCATTGTACTAGCATACTTGTAGCTAGGACACCATTGTAAATTGAAGTATTTGTGGTTGGGTTGATGTTTATCTTTCTCCTTTGGTAGCGTGCAGAGAACCCTCCTGTACCAAAACAAAACAAAACTAAAGGTGGGGGATGAAGGCTCTATGTAGGCACAAGCTCAACCTTTCCATGTTCACTGAGTTGTGTAGGTGTTGTCTTCAACAATAAGCATTTGCCATCAGTTTGTGGCGAGCAACCTACAATCTTGGAAACAGTTTAATTTGTTTGGTGGTTGCTGTGGCACCCCTTTGGACACCTCAATTATATGTAACCCATTTCTGGAACTGGAAACATCATTTGGTGACAAAAGATATTCAATTGTGGCTATCTACCTACCTCGTTATTTGATGATTTCTTTTAGTTTGCCTTTACATATATGTATATATTGTAGGAAGCTTCAACTGTATTGGGTTTCCAGATGACCCATCAAATGACCCTTGGCTTTGCTGTCTCTCCTCACATTCCATATTTCATCCCCTTCTTCCTTTCTGCTCCTGATTTGATCATACTCTTCCAGGCTCACTATCATCTCTCGGTAACTATGTATTTCATTTCCCCTTCCTAGGAGAAACTATCTGTTCACCCAGTCTATTACTATCTATTTAACTTCTGTGTTTCTTGGATTGTAACACTGTTATCATTAACTGAACAGCTAATAGCTACATATGAGTGAATATATGTCATAGCTGTCTTTGAGGGTGTAGATTATCTCACTCAGAATGATTGTTTTCTAGTTACACCAATTTACCTGAAAATTTTATGATTTCATTGTTTTTAAAGTCTGGGTAATATTCCAATGGTAAATTGCCAAATATTCTTTATCCAGTCATCTGCTGTGGTACATCTAGGTTGTTTCCATGTTCTGGCAGGAATGAACATGTTTGAGTAAATATCTCTGTGGTAGGTAGGGTGAAGCAACTATGGGGAATATGTCCAAGGGTTGTATAGCTGGATCTTGAGGTAAATCAGTTCCGATCTTTCTGATAAACCACCACAATGTTTTTTTTATAGTGGCTGTGCAAGTTTTCATAACAAGCAACAATGGATGAGTGTTCGTCTTACTCCTCAATCTCACCAGTGTGAACCATAAATTATTCCATTGATCATTGCCATTCGGACATGTGTAAGATGAAATCTTGAAGTAGTTTTGATTTTCATAAGTTTGATGGCTAAGATGTTGAACATTTATTTAAGAGTTTCTGAGCCATCTGAGTTTCCTCTATAGATAATTCTTTCTATAAATCTATACCTCATCTTTTATTTGGGTTGTTTATATTTTTTTAAATATCTAGTTTCTTAAGTTCTTTATATATTTTGGATATTAGTCCTCTATCAGATATATAATTGGTAAAGCTCTTTTCCCATTCTGTCGGCAATCATTTTGTCTGAATGATGGTGTCCTTTGGCTTCTAGTTTCCTGAGATCCAATGTATCAAATGTTGATCTTATTTCCTATGCTAATAGTGTTCTACTCAGAAAATTTTTCATGTGCCAATGAATTCAAGACTATCCCTGTACTTTTCTATTGGTTCTTTTTATACGGTTTTATGCTGAAGAATTTGATCCATTTAGAGTTGAGTTTTATGTATAGTGAAACTATTTGAATCTGAGTGTGGAAGAATCCAAACCATTTGGAACACAGACATCCAAGTTGACCAGCACCATTTGTTGAAGATGATGTCTTTTTTCCATTTTTTGGTTATTTATCAAAAATCAGGTATCCATGGGTATGTATATTTATGTATGAATGTTCAGTTCCATTCAAATGATCAATGTGTCTGTTTTTTGTACCAATATTATGCTGTTTTATTACTATTTCTTGGAAATATAATTTGATATTGACCACCCAGTAGTTATTTTATTACTTAGAGTGGTTTTGCCTATTCTGGGTAACCATGAAACCCACACCACATAAAAACTCCACAGACCAATTCAAAAAGAATTACATGCTATTTTCTCTTATGAACACAGTTGCAAAAATTTTCAGTATAGTACTTGCAAACTGCTGGGTGGTGGCGGCGCACACGTTTAATCCCAGAACTCGGGGGGCAGAGGCAGCTGGATCTCTGTGAGTTGGAGGCCAACCTGGTCTACAAGAACTAGTTCCAGGACAGGCTCCAAAGCTACAGAGAAACACTGTCTCAAAATAAAAAAAAAATATTTGCAAACTAAATACAAGAACACATGAAAAAGATCATCCACCATAATCAAATAGGCTCAATCCTAGAGATGCAGGGATGGCTCCACACATGCAAATTAACAAATATAATTCATGGAACAAACTGAAAGGGAAAAAAGCACGCTTTCATTTCATTAGGTACAGAACAGGTCTTTGAAAAATATACCTCTTCATGATAATAAGTTCTGGAGAGATGATAGATACAAGGAATATACCTCAATATAATGAAGGCACAAGTTCATAGCCAACATCTACTTAAAAGTAGAAGAATTCAAAGCCATAAATCTAGAAAAAGGCAAAGTTGTCCACTCTACCCTCATCTATTCAATATACTACTTGATGTCTTAGCTACAGCAAAACACAGTAGACAGGGATCAAAAGGATACAAATTAAAAAGAAGTCAAAATATCTTTATTTTCAAGTGATATGATACTATACCTAAGCAACCTGAAAAGTTCTACTAGGAAACATCTACACCTGATAAAGACATTCAGCAAAGTAGCTGGATAGAAAGCCAATTCTTAAAAAATCAGTACCCCATTTATATATAAATGAAAAGCTGAGAAAAAAATCAAGGGAAACAACACCTTTCACTATAGCTTCAAATAATATATCTTGATATGTATTTTATAATGTATTTATAAATTTTATAATATAATATATTGAGCTAACTCTAACCAAGCAAATGAATGACTGGTATGATAAAACTTAAGTCACTGAAGAAAAAAATTGAAGATTTCACATCTTCCATGTTCATGGATCAGTAGAATAAATGTAGCAAAAAAGGTCATCCTGCCAAAAGTGATCTACAGATTCAATGTAATTCCCATCAAAATTTCAATACAATTTTGAACGAATAATGTAACAATAATCATCAGCTTCATATGGAAACACAGTATTATTACTTCTTAAAAGAAAAATACAGATACTGAGTAAAAATTTTGCCTCCCTAAATGAAAGCAAATTAAAGGGTAAAGTACATAATAGATTGCTTTTGTAGCTAATGATTGTGGATATTTTATAAAATAATATTTTCTATTAATGTAAAATAGTTAAAAATATGAATTAAGCATTTTTTCGTTGCTGAGATATTTAATATGTGAGGGTGTCTCTGTGGAAATGTGGATTAGCATGCATATGTATAGTACAAATAATAAAATCCCAGAGACAGAAATTTGGGTTCAACCCGAAAACCAGAAAAGCAAAGCAGTCAAACCACTAGAGAAGCCTTACCTACCTCTGTCAAGGCTGGGTGACTGTAAACTAAGCAGCCTACGCCTCTCTTTCCTTCCACTATATATCCCCTCTACTGCTGGGATTAAAGGCATGAGTCTTTAGTACTAGGATTAAAGGTGAAGACCATCACCAGCTGGATTTACTTCTGCATTGATCTTGTGTAGCCCAGGGTGGCCTTAAACCCACAGAGATTCATCTGCCTCTGTCTCCCAAATCCTGGGATTAAAGGTGTGTGTCCCCATTACCTGACCTCCAGTGGCTTTTTTTTTTTTTTGCCATCGGTCTTCAGGCAAGATTTATTTATTAAAGTACAAATAATATACGTCTACACACATGTTATCATAATTCACTTTTAAAACAATAGAAACTTTTTATCACGGTGTAACAAAAATAACTTATTCACATCATTTTGAAGAATACAGAAGTAAACAGCAGTTTTTATTGCTCAAATATGTGTTACAAAAAAGTATTCAGGGTTTTAATGGTAACAATTTACTGTTTTGGCTTTGAGAATATAGGAATTATTTCAGAAAGTCAGCTAAGTGCTAACCACATGCTAGGCAAAGGTCACATGAATGACTTTAGAGTTGCTATCTTATTCATTCCTGGAATGTTAATTAACACAATAAACATCATTAAGGACTTTAAGATGAAAACCTGTTTCTTAGCTTCATAGTGATTATGAACTAGGAGAGCCAGGCCTCAGAGAGTCTGAGGTTTAACCAGTATTCTGTCATAAAAGCCGAAAAGTTTGACAGAGGTTTCTTTAAAAACTAGGGCATTATAAAACCTAGCTCATTAATGTTCCCATATCTATACTTAAGACTTGTGAATTGTTGTGTGTAAAGAAGTCATTTAAAATGATGCTTGCATTTAAACTAAATCTTTAAGAATGATGATGACGTAGCTAAAAGAAACAAAGTCTGTTTTCTTAGATATCAGAATAGCAAAGCCAGCTTGTGTTTGTCTTTCATTAGCTTGAAAGAATGAATTCTGAACTTTGATTGCCAGTCTATAGGTTTCTTTACTACTGAAGTCTATTTCTTGGCAATAACAAGAAATTGGATCTTGTTTTTTAATCCAATAAGCTAACATGCATGTCTTGAAAGGTGAATTGAAGCTACTTACATTTGAACATGCTATTTAGGGCAGTTTCCTAATGCCAAGGGTATCCTTGGTTATTCACCTGTTTACTTGAATGATTCTTGCTTGTTTTTCCTCCTTATCTTCATTTAGAGGTAACTTCATTTGCTACACTAGACATGGTGGATTCCTTTTAAGCTCTCCTGTATTCATCATTTTTCTCAAAAGATATCTTTTTGGTATTTACTTTAATAGTTGAGACTCTCTTCTTCCTCTGAATATGGTATTCTTGTAGGAACTTTCTACAGCTATTGATTTGCAGCCTTTGCTCTCTACCAGGGTTCTTTGCAAAGTAGTTAACGACAAGATGTGTAGAGAAAATAAAAATGGGCTTGGGTTAGCTTATGGGCTGAAAATAAGAAAGTTCAAGGATGACAACCATATATTATTGCTGGATATATAACCCTAAGGATTCTATGTCAACATACCACAGAGATACTGGCACATTTGCATTTGTTGTTTTCCATTCAAAACTCAATATAGCAATAAGACAAGGTGTCCAACAGCAAAAGATGTTATAAATACTCAACTGAATTTTCACCCTTATGTAAGAAAGAGTGAAACTATGACATTTACAGAAAAATGTATGGTCTGGAACCATTGTGATAAACAAAGTTAGACTCAGAGAAACAATGTATGATTTCCATAGTCACATTGATGAATATCTTGATCATCACCTTAGAAATTTCATCCAATAGATGGAGATAGAGACAGAGACCCACATTCACACCAGAGCAATGGACTGAGCTCCCAAGGTCCAGTCGACGAGCAGAAGGTGGGAGAAGATGAGCAAGGAAGTTAGTACCGTGAGGAGCTGGTCCAGCCACTGAGACAGTGTGCCTGATCTAATGGGAGCTCACCAAATCCAGCTGGACTGAGACTGAACGAACATATGATCAAACCAGACTCTCTGAATGTGGCTGCCAATGGGGGCACTGAGAAGCCATCAATAATGGCACTAGGACCTATCTCTTCTGCATGTATTATCTTTTTGGGAACCTAGTCTATTTGGATGCACACCTTCCTAGGCCGGGATGGAGGGGGGAGGGCCTTGGACTTCCCACAGGGCGGGGTACCATGCCCTCTCTTAAGGAAGCAGGGGGAGGAAGGCAGAGTAGGGGGGAGCGGGAGGGGACTGGGAGAAGGGGAAGAAATGTAAATTTTTGAATGAAAAAAATAAAAGAATTTGAAAAAAAGAAACTACAAAGAAAAAAAAACAACGTATGATTTCCTTAATATGCAGAATTTATACTGAAGTTAAAATATGTATGAAAAAGTAGCTAAATATATATGTTTAACATATTTAAGAGAGACTATGAGAAAGGAGGAAAGTCTCATGAGAGAAGAGTAGAACATATAATGGAAATATATGTGAAATAGAAATAGAAGGAGTAACTATTTTGTAGGGAGGATGGGAACAGGGAAAAGATAAAGAGCTTGTAAGATGTTGATATATTCAAAAGTATTTCACAGGACAGGGTCTTGCTTATATAAAATAGTATCTGTCATTGTACATACGTTAGGGGTAAGTTAATATCACTTAGAAGTAACTAGAAGTGTGGGAAGAAATATAAAATAATGCTTCTATACTTAATGTTCTAAATGAGGAAATTATATAGCTCTGTATTGTAAAGCATTGTATTGAGATGGTGTAAGCTATCAGTATGATTATCATTATTATTTTGTTATATTTTAGGTAACACAGTAACAATAACAGATCAGAGTAGCTGTTCACTAATTGTTGCCTTATGGTTGGTAAAATTGTAATATTATAGCATCAAAAGCAATATCAGGCACAACAACATGGCTTAGTCTGTAAAAAGTGCTCGCTGCTAAGCCTGACAGCCTGAGTTTGATTCCCAGCACCAACACAGTCGAAGGAGGAGAACTGGGCCTGACATGCTGTTCTCCCACGCTGGTAGGAACACAGATGCGCAAACAAAATAAAAAGAAAGAAATATTTTTGAAGAAATTTAAAGGACTGGAAAGAGGACTTAATGGTTAAGAGCAATTGTTGTTTTAGCAGAAGTTCCATCTTCCGTTCCTAATAGCCAAATGGCTGATCACAACACTGTGTAACTCTAGCTGTGGAGAATTTGATACTCTTTACTGCCCTCTGTAGGCACCAGCCATGCATGTGATGACCACACTTACATGAGGACGAAACACCCTCACACACAAGGTAAACACAAGTCAATCCTTTAAAAGTAATTTTAAAAAAATAAATACTAGAGTCCTAAAATAAATTTGATTTTTTAGTGTTTTCTAACCTTTGCTCATCTAATCTATCCCTAAAGATCCTCGAGGCTAGAAAGATCTTTCAACTAATTTCAAACAAACTTCCCCAAGTCTACTGAAGGTGACAGTGACCTGGAGAAGAGGTGGTTCTTCAGTGGCAAATTCCTGAGAGAGAGGACCCAGGGACCAGAAAAAAAGAAGATAGGAAAATTTTTAAACTTTGCAGTAATTAAAATGCTGTTGAAACATCCTTTGAATTATAGCCTCTTCTTTTTTGGAGGGAATTTAAAAAGTTATTATTTTTTTATTTTTTTTTACTTCATGACCACAGTTTCCCCCTCATTACAGTACCTGCCAAATTCTCTCTGCTTCCAATTCCACTATTCCTTTTCTATTCAGAAAAGTACAGACCTCCCTTGGATATCAACCAATCATGACACCAATTTTTAGTAAGACTATGCACCTCCCCTTATATTAAGGCTGTATGAGGAAATCCAGTATGAGAAAAGGTTCCAAAAAGCTGGCAAAAGAGTCAGAGACAGCCCTTGCTCCTCCAGTTAGTAGTCTATTGATGACTGACATCGACAAAATCAGCTCTTGCCAGTGTAGGGGTATGGGAATTGAAGAGTTATAAGTAAAGAATATGAAGACGCATAAAAATAGTAAGACAGAACACATAGAAAGTATCAGGCAGGCATTCCAGTGTCTGAAATCCCGAAATCCACCTGCATTTATTTTTCCACAACTTTTATTCCCAATGTAAATGGGGCAGAAGGTAACAAAAGACTTTATTAACATCATTCAAAAGAACCAAGCAATCACATCCTGAGTTGGGACATGCAACTATGCTTGTCAATCTCTAAACTCTCTGACCATCAGACAAGGTCAAAATGGGTCTTCCTTTTTCAGCCTCCACGGGAGTCCCACAAAAAAGCAAGAGTCATAGCTTCTTAGTTTTCATAAATTGTGACTTAACAATCTGGAAGGGGCTCAGTGGACAACAGTGGTTGTTTGCTTTCCATGTATCTTTTGAAAGATTTCATACACTAGGTTTATATCTTAATGAGAAAAACATTCTTTCTTGTATAGAGTAGAATTAGTTACTCCTCAGAAGAAAAAAAAAAAAGAAAAAGTAAAACCCCTAAATTGTGTATGCTATATTCTTAATCTCAGATGGATATACTATTTCAATTTGCCAGGTACTCTCAACTTCAACATATCATCTGGATTTAGTGATCTTGACTTCTTCAGTATCAATATACAGCCTCTTGCATGTTTTCTTCCATTGCAAAGAGACTTTGTTTGCTTTTTTTCTTCTGCAAATTCTCCTCAGTCTCCAAAACATCAATGAAAAACTACTGAATTAAGAAAAGAAAAATATGCTTGCTCTAAACTTTATTTTTATTGTGGTCTTGTAACAAAGCAATCAAAAATAAAACATTAACAAGTAAAAAAGCAAAACTAAACAAAAAACATTATTATAGCCAACTGTCTTATTAGCTGAATATATCAAGTGCTAATAATGTCCTCAAACCTGGCAACATTCATGCAGTTTCCTTAAAATTCCTACTTCGTATACTTTTCAATTTTCTTCCATTGAAATTAATTCATAAATATTATAGAAATTTGAAAAATATAAAATATCATTAGTAAGTAAAATCACCAGCAATAGCATCAGTCAACATACAACTTCGAAAAATTGTTAGGTTTCCTCTAAGTTACCCTAACATTTTTACAGCAGTATGTTTCTTTATTTTGCAAGCAAGGCCCTGAAATAACCATAAATGGAGAAATATTCTAGGAAAGACTGGTAAGAATAAACATGACCTAATTGAGTATGGGAAATAATAATTGCAGAGACTTTTTTCTTGCTTCTTCTTTCTCTTTCCCAAAAATATTCTGGTGACCACACGCCATCGGCTTGACAGCCCATCTGTATTCTGTGGTCAATATGGCTGATTTTTGAGAAAATTATAGGATCTAAAGTAAGTTTGGTTTTATGCTTTATAGAAAACAGTTTATCTAAATCTCCAATGAGTCCCACCCCAAAATACTAACACTATTCACAGGCTTTCAGTCAGGCATGATATACGTCCAATTCCTTTGTTTACTTTTTTATTTTCAACATGATGATATATACTTGCAGTTTTATGTAGCCGACAAACCCACACATTTTCAAAACCTCCATGTCAAGTATTGCAGTGGAAAAGAACCACGAGGAATTAAATTTGTGTAACAAATTTTGGTTAAACACTATGAGTGACTCCGGCTGTGTATGAATTCAGAAAGTAATGAGGTAGGATGAAGAGACAAATCTGTTAGTAAACATTGTTCTATTTTCAAAGGAGTTTTAACATATTTAACATATTTGAACTCCCCTAAAGAGTATTTTACCCCAGAATCTCTTGATTATCAGTGACTCAAATTTGCATGGCTCCTGGATTGTAGTTACTGCAATTGAGTAGAGATTTAAGAATATTGTTTGGGATTGCTGAGGATCCTCAGGATGACTATTACTTTTCTTTCTTTTTTTAATTGATTTTTATTGAGCACTACATTTTTCTCTGCTACCCTTCTTTCCTCTCCCCTCCCCTTCTCCCGTCTCCCAAGGTCCCCTTGTTCCCAGTTTAGTCAGGAGATCTTGTCTTTTTCTACTTCCTATGTAGATTAGACCCTAAGAGAGACATACATAGACTTTTCTTAGCCTTCCACACTGTCTATGGAACTAGACACAGCAAAGCGTTCGTAAGTTACCTTCCATCCTGAAATAGTCATTCCAACTTAACTTGCTTTTAGGATGTTTTCACTTTCAATTCCATTATAACAGCAGTTTATAAGAGCCTCAAAGTTTTAGTTAAAATTAAGACAGTTTAACTATATAATATGTATTAAATATTATGTAAAACATATGTATATAAATAGATATAAATGAACAGTTGTATTTATTTTTTAAATCCAAGTTTGCTAATAAGTCATACAACAAGTGTTACATTCTCCTCATCCTCCATGGACTCACCCTACTAAATCTTTAAAGAAGATAGATAGGACTACACCAAAGAATCATGACAGGAATGTTTGCGCCTAAGTAGAGGGCCAGTTATTAAATGAGTACAGAGCACGGACACACTTGGGAGGAGCCCTAATCTTCTAAACTCAGAATCAAAGTGAGATATAGACGAAATGGTGTACGCCACAGTCCTCTGTACACTCCACACAGCTATTGATCTACACCTTCCAAAATGGAAAGCATTTTAACTGACTTTTTTTTCAAGTTTGGATGCAGTGGATGCATGCTGTTTTAGTGGTGTTCTATCTCCTTAATTTGTTCCAGAATTTTTATGTTTTTTTTTCAAACTGTTCTAATTACTTTGGCCTTCTGAACTAATGACTTGCGTAGCTGAATTTTGATTGTTTTTGTTATGATTTTTACTATATGTGTATCAGTGTTTTATGCATGTTTTATCCTTTACATTTTTATATTGAAAGTAAAATTCTTGATGCAGTATATTCTGATCAGTTTCTCCTCCCCAATCTCCTCTCAGATCCTCCCGACCTCTCTCATCCATCCATCTCATTACCTTCTCCTCTCTCTTTAGAAAAACAAGCAAGGAAATAAAAAAGAAAACAAAATAAAAACTAAAAGAAAACATACATTTCCATTCCCTTCTAAACAGTTTTTTTCTTCATAAATTTGAACATCTTCTAATGTCAAACATGCAGAAATTGTCACAGTATTTCCAAGGCAAAGAAAAGAACATTGCATATATTCTACACTCAAATTTTCAAAAAGGTTTAAACATTTTTTAACAAATAGTTTATCTATTATAATATCAAGTTACACAGAATTAGCATGATTGGATTTCTTATCTCATGAGTGGTTTTACAAATTGTTTCCATATTATGAAACCTGAGCAATAAATAAGTAGAAGTCTCTTGAAGAGTTTCTGTCAGGAAGAGGATCCTCTTCGTTTGGATCACAGTTACTTTTTCTAAAAAACACATGTGAAGCACACAGACACATGTACACAGACTGGGTGGAAAAAAGCATGCAGAGACAATCTACAGAAATGAATCTCAATGAATCTTGAATATTAGTATGAATTAGCTGAGGACACACTCTGATTCATTCTTATATGAGGCTTAAAGCCCTCACTTCTTACAAGAGAATTTGAACTGAGAAGCGAGGAAGGAAAGCAATGGATTGCATACATAAATGTCCACCTGAGGGAGCCATTAAACAAAAAGAGAGACCTGTATTTTAACCAGCCGGGTAACATGGTCATTTAAGAAGCGAATTTGACTTGTGGGCATTTCACAGGCTCCATCAATGAGAGACTCTCTTCCAGGGCTATGGACTGTGGACTTTGGCAGGTGGGTTTCTCCCCTGCGATGGGCATGGGCACATTTGTGCTTTGGCAGAAAGGATGTGTGTGGACGGGGGAAGAGGGGCCGTTGTTAGCGGTCACGTGGTAGAAGTCAAAAGGCCTCAGTCTGATCAGGTATATTTTCTATTATGCCTTCTCAAGTCATGGAAAAATAATCTGAGAGTCAAAAATCAGTGTGACACACAGTTATAGACTGACATCCAGAAGGGGACCACGGACCTTAAAAATGTCCCTTAATGTATCACACTGCCCGGCTTCCCACTACCTCCGTGAAATTGGTTTTTACTATCCTTCCCTTCTCAACTCTATTCCAGGTGCGGTTCACTTTGCTATTTAGTATAATCCTGAGACACACTTTGTGTTACAATGTTGCTTTTGTCTGGAATTCTACTATATTTGTTCTAGGGCTGGATGCCTTAGCTCTTGTTGTATTTCTTCTTCATCGAAGCATTCTGTCCTGCAGGAAGGCTTTAACACCTACCAAGGAAAGGAAACTTAGAGGACCCAGGGACTAAAAAGAACTCACCTTCTGGAACTTCCTGAAAGTTACAAGATCCACGTCCTTCCCAAGTTAGTAGAAATTGGGGAAGGAGACATTTCCACTGGCTGATCTACCTGCAAAGGATGCTGGGAGCTCCAAGGATGCAGCTTTTGTGTATTGTCACCATGGTGATGTGGGCTTTTAATATCACAGATGTGCCTTGAGCAACCTCTCTCTGAGTTCTTGTGAGTAGCCCCGATAAACTCACTGCTTTTCTAACCTGAGCTGCGTGGCATCCTTTCTTTGACCTATCAGATGTCTTATATGAGTAGATATTTGAATACTTATCCTTGGGATAATTCAGGGAACTCTTTTATAAAATCCCTGCTCAAATATTGTCTCCTCGTTATGTTTCCATCTTGACCACCTTAGGTAAATGTGAACGTTGCAACAACTCTTCTGACACACATAACCTGTATTACGTCACATACCACATGCCATACTTTCATATCACACCCTTTATAGAACAATGCATTTTTGTCTTCTCCCTCTTCTCTGCCATCGCTAGAAACTAGATGGTGGAGAACCTTATCTATCTGTTCACAACTACAGCCAGATTGACAATAAGAGTGTGTTATGAGACCCGGTTCATAACTGAATGAGTGCATATAAGATCACAGCTAACTTCCAGGGCCTCTTCTGTGTCAGTCCCAGTAAATGTAAACACTACCTGTAAATGCCATCCGAACTCTGCAAGATTGCTGTAATATTGTACTATCATTATAGTTTCATGATTTTCTTTCTATGTACACACCTTTGTACAAATAGGTAACTTATACATCTTTTAGATGTGCAATTGAGAGTTCATATTTAGTGAGAACATGAAATTGTTAAACATTGTGGTAGTTTTTTCAAGAAATCTATTAAGCATCTGTAATATTACCTAAAAGAGTAAGTGGCTGGTTTTTTTTAAGTAGGATTAGAAACATATTTTGATTCCTCTGCACTGACATAATAATATTTCTGTTCGGCAGTTCTCTAATCTAAATCCATTTGCTGGTATTGATGGTTGTTTTAATAATTTGATTAAAGTGAGGACAAATGAATCAGTGGAGTGCCTATTCTCAGCATCAATGACATGATTCTTTCATAAGACAAAGTTTGGAATAAGATTGTGTCCAGTTCGTTTGTTTGCCACAAAGCACTCAGGTATTCAGATGTTGCTTTCCCCTCCATCCCACATTCTTGGCTCCAAAAGATGCATGCCCAGCATTCTCCTAATGATAAATTGGCACCGTGGGCTCTGGCTCAGCTCACAACAAATTCAAATCACTGGCTCAAATAATGCCATGGTGGGATGCTGTTTTTCTCCTTAAACATTCTTGTGGTCTATCAAAAGCTTGCAATTTCACATTTGATTATTTTTTTTTATCTTAGAAAGTCTTTTATTTACCCTTACATAGCACTTTAGGGAGCGCACTACTGCTGAGGCTGCCCACGCAGGCATGGTACAAATGAGGCATTGATGCTCAGATTTGCACAACAGACTTGAATGTTGTATCTGTGTAAAATTTTAGTAACACAAGTCAACTTTTCCTTTTGATTTACTTGCATAGCCACCACATTAAAAAAAATCCAGTGTGGTTTGCATTTCTTGGTTATCTAGATTTAGTCACCACATTAAAATATACAGAAATTAAAACACAGCAAGTTTCATCTTCATAATACTATGGTGTTTGCAATAATTATCAAATTGTTTAGAATCAAAACAATCATTTTAGAAGTGATAAAACCAGGAGAAAGCTGCAGATAGTAGTTTAGCAATTTTAATTGAGCAAAACATGAAAAAAGCATGTAGAAAAGGACATCTATAAGATGAATAAGTTATTTATTTGTACAAAGGTATGTACATAGAAAAAAATCAGGAATCCCATAAGTAGTAGGATAGACTGATATAACAACAAACTTGAAGAGTGGGGATGGCATTTACAGGTAGTGTTTTCATTTACTGGGAATGCCAGAGAAGAGCCCCTGGAAGTGATCTGTCGAACATAAGTAAATTCTTTTTTAACAAATATTGATTACAGTGCTTGTTACGTGGTTAGGATTTAGTGTTCAATGCTCAAAGATCAGATTTGGTGGTTTGATGAATTAGACCTGCATAAATATAAATATGAATTTGAAGTTTAGAATTAGAAAAAGTATAGAGCACTAGAAAGAGAACATGTAAAATCACAATCATTACTTCTGTTTCCTTGTATTCTAAGGAATAAAAGAGAGAAAGACTCAATGTTTGTCCAGACTCATTGCAGGATTATTTGAAGTAGTCAATATTTGAGACAATTTACAGTCTCTTGACAGATGAATTAATTAAGACAATACAGCCAGGCATGGTGGCAGGCACCTTTAATCCAGCACTCAAGAGGAGGAGGAAGGTAGATCTTTAAGCTCCAGGGCAGTTTGATCTACATAGTAAGTCTTTCTTTCTTTCTTTCTTTCTTTCTTTCTTTCTTTCTTTCTTTCTTTCTTTCTTTCTTTCTCTTGTTCGTCCTTTCATTTGTTCTTTCTTCCTTTCTTCCTTTCTCTTTTTACATAGCAAGTTTCAGAATAGCGACAACCTCACAGAGGCACCCTGTCATGAAAAAAACAAGCAACCAAATTAAGTATAGTACACAACACTTGATACTATTATTCTTCCTTGAAAAAGAACAGAGCAAAATATTATAATTTACAGCCACATGGATAATTTTGGACATTGTGTTTTACGTGAAACAAACCAGTAGCAAAATGGCAAATATCATGCAATCCATTTAGAAGAGACTCCTGAGACAGCTGGACTCATCATAGCAGATGGTAAAGTGACATTGTAAAGGTGTAGAGGAAAAGAGGCAAAAGAGTGCTACTGTTAATGGGCCAGAAAATTTGGGTTACATTAGATGAATATGATTTAGAGATCATTCCCATAGTTCGCATTAGCATGCAGTACATTTAAAAAATGATTAAAGGTCAGGTTTCATGTAGCATGTTCTTATTATAATTCAGGTATCTGGAATTGATTTTAGCATGTTCTTATTATAATTCAGGTATCTGGAATTGATTTTTCCCCAGAATATATTAAGAGTATGCCATTTATTGGCAACGGTTAAATAAAATGTTTTCCATTTTCAAGAAGTGTTTACTCTTTATGAAAAGAAGACTAATAAAATCTCAGACTCCAAGGTATCCGTGAGGGTTACAACTCAACTTTTCATTAAGAGTTGGGAAGTTATTTCCAAGATGACATATATTCCCATACATAGTGCACAGAGACATTCCAGGGTAGCCAGGCAAGAGTCAGAACAACATGTGGAGGCATGGATATTTCTTAGGTGTACAGCTAGGGAGTGAGAAGTTGGATTGGAAGGAGTGCTCTTCCCAACTGTGTGTGGCGGCTTGGGGAGGCAGCACCACGGTCATGTCCTGGCACTTGTCATTCCCCCAACCTTGCTTTTTTCTTACTGGGATGTAATTAGGACACCGTGTCAAGGTTCTGGTCTACACTCTTCTAATTCTCCCATAGAAATAATCAGTCTTTTTCTTTTATGCAGAACATGATAGCCCGTTATGCAATCATGTACATAATTAGTTCCTAGACAGTAGGAAAGAGACTGTCTTAGGCAGCTAGCTTCAGGCACAATACCTAAGAAGGGTAGAAATTCTGCATTGTAGGGAAAGCTATATGCAAATGATAGTTTGCCTGTGTCCTGTATGGTTTCTAAAGATTCATGAACTAAAAAAAAAAGTACATTATTTGAGAATAAATTCAAAGAATTTTTCACTATTCAGTTCACACTCATTTATGTGAGTGCCACTGCTGTACAGACTAAAGGGAACTTACACACTTTGGTTTGAGAACATAGCAAAGATAGTTAATATTGTGGCCTATGAAGTCAGAAGTAGTAACTCTGATACTATGTAAGTAGGCATTCAGTGTGGATCAGAATTGGCTACAGGGAATCCACTATAGGTCTGTACTGTAGCAAATCACAGAACCATTCTATATAAATTAGTTTAAATCTCAGAAGTCAAGTTTCATGAATTACACACATTTATGTTTAATTGTTCTTAAGTAGATAATTGTTTGTGTGTAAATTTAGTTTCAGGAAAGTTTGGGGACATTGCAAAATTAAAAGAAGAAATTAGGGAAGGAGTAAAGTGAAGGATAATTGATCCAAAAGAGTTCTGAAAATGCTCCATCGAAACCTACTACTGGTGAAATGCCCTAAGATACCTACATATGCATTATATAAAAGAGGTTTAAATAGAATGACCCTATAACAGGAGGGACAATGGCTTCTCAGACACCATGTCATCAAATCAAAAGGCAAGTTCTATGATTCATGGGTTATTTCTTTTTGAATTATTGTTTAGCAAAGTCTGTAGGTTCTCCCTCTCAAACATTACAGGCTACTGTTCTGGGTTACCTTCCGGAACTTGAAGGTAAGGCTCTGCTGCTTAAGACAACGGAGACCTAGATCATGAGACATGTGCAATCAAGCTTGTACTACCGTGGAAAATTCTTTTTTGCTGGTAAGCATCCACAAGGTTGGAAGGTTCTATATAAGATAACCAAGAAGAACAGTCATGAATAGTTATACTTAACAGAGAAACAACTGGCCTGATAAGTTATTTCCACTTGTGCAATGATGATACATATGTCATGAAAGTATTCAACAATTTATGATTGGATTTAAGGTTCACTTTACAAGATGGAGCTATTACATAGTGTTGTTAATTGGGAAAAAAATGTGGCAGCCTAAGTAAAAGGCCCGATAGCAAAACCAAGTACTGTTGCACTGCTAAATGTACATGGTAGTAAATTGTGCCTTAACTTCTTATCTTTACATCTATAGGATAGCATATCCCTAAAACTTATCATCGAAGGATTTCTTTTCATAGTAGATGAAGAGTCCAGGGAATCTAAACTGGTCAGCACACCGAGAAAAAGCAACTGGGATTCTCATTCCCAAATGAAACATCTGCATCTCATCCTCTCCCCATAAAGTTCAGGGTTCATCATGGAAGGGGGAATGGAAAGATTATTGGATACAGAATGAATAACTATCTGCATTTAAACAGTATCTACTGAACACAACAGCACAGCTGTGCACATGATTGCACATCTGCTGGGACTGCATGCACAAGCCTTAGGAAATAAAATTCCCAGGATGTATTGGAAGGGCATCATGAAGCTCAACATTTAGTTGGAGATCTACCGGAAATTCATTCCTCATAGGAGAGGGAGAATTAAGTTTTTCTTTCAGGGATGTAGTGCCATAGAGGCTACCTATTTTCTAGTAGACATTCCCACACCTACAATTGTGCCGGACACAGTAAATGGACTCAGTTAGGAATTAAAATAAAAAACAGAGAGAGAGAGAGAGCATGTGAAGTTCTTATGGAAAAGGGGTGGTACATTATAGAGAAGTTGGAGGGGAGGCAATGGGGCTGGATGTTATCAAAACACATGGTGTATATATACATTTAAGTAAAATATCAAAAAGGAATTTCATATTGGAAAAATTTGAAAACTACTGTGCTGATTCAATAAAAAGCATCTTAATATGCTACAATTCTCTTTTAAAACATCCAAAGACTTTTCTCCTTTCTACACAGAAAATATGATAGAGAATACATAAAAATGGATAAGGGAAACAGTAAGTTTGTGTTCAGAAAAGAGAAACATAGTGCCATTAATATCACACAGACACTCTTGTATGGAGTGTTGAGTATATTGGCAGGGAGAGAGAAGAGGGAAGTGAAAGAAAAGGAATGGGAAGAGAGGACAGAAGAGGAGAGAAGAGGAGAGGAGAGAAGAGGAGAGGAGAGGAGAGAAAGAGGAGTGAAGGAGAGGAGAGGAAGGAGATGAAAAGAGAGGACAGGAGAGGAGAGGAGAGGAGATGAGGGAGAGGACTTTAGAGGACAGGAAAGGAAGAGGAGGGGAGAAGTATGAGAACAGTGGTCATAGGGTATAGGGTACTACCTAATGTTTAAAAAAGGGGAAAATGATCCCAATCTTTGGGGGTAGATGATCATGACACACATACACTCTTAATTTTCTGCTTCTGTATTTCTTGGGAACAAAAGTCACTGAGAAGACTAACATTTTGTACTTTTCAGGTAGAAGAAAAGTGAATTAATTCAAAGGAAAAGATTGAGGAAAAAAACTACTGAAAGTATATTTCACCAAGAACAATAAAACTGAAACCAGTTAAGAGGAAGGATACTGTAAGATTCTTTCATAAGAATATCTGCATGGTTTTATTACATATAAACTTTGGTTGAGCTAAAATTTTTGTATAGGATTCAAGAATCCCATTACCATTCATGTGATGTTTCCCCCCGATTCTGCTTTTCAACTCAGTACCTGTTGAGTTTATGATGATAATCAAAACACATCTCAGGAACCAAAATTTGTCTGGCTTTAATCACCTTTGTGTCCTAGAATATTGTAGAGGATATGAAACTTAGTCTGGCCGGTCCAAACAGAAACCACCTGTGGCCTAGCTATATATTTAAGGACAGAGTTCTTAAGTAGGGAGCACAGATTTGGAACTGTAATAGGCAAGCTGCTCATACCTCCAAAGACACTTATGCCCTAAGTCTCAGAATTTGTGTATGTGTGTTCTGTTACATGGCAACAGAGAAATTGAGTTTCAGATGAAAAGTAATATTTATGATCTGCTGACTTTTAAAATAGGGGAAATATGTACCCAGTCCAACATAACAATTCTTTTTTTCTTTATATTTGAAATTTTACATACCAATCCCAGTTCCCCCTCCACATTCCCACCTCCACCACACCCCTCCCATCCACTCCTCAGAGAGGCTCAGGCTTCCTATGGAGGAGTCAACATAGTCTAGCTTTGCAGCAGGACCGAATCCTCCCAACTATATCTAGGCTGAGTATGGTATCCCTCCAAATGGGAAGACGAAGACAAATGCATGATAGAAATCTGTAGTAATGGGAGAGGTCAAATAAGAGGAAAGTTGAGCAAGAGCTAAGACCAGTTTAATGCTGATGTATTCAGGTTTAACTGCAGCAATGCATCATGGTAGCTGTGTGAAACTGAACAACTTCAATTTAGCTTCTGTTTCTCATTGGAGAAACAGGCAAGTTACAAACAGTTATCTGTTTAGGACTGAAAAGATGGCTCAGTTGTCAACTGTACTTGTCACTCTTCTAGGGGAGCCAAGTTCGGTTCTCAGTACCCACACAGTGGTACAATTTCCTGTAACTCCAGTTCTAGGTGATCTAATGTATACTTCCAGCTCAATGGACACTGGGCATTAAAGTAGCATACATACATGGGTAGGCAAAATATACCCACATAAAATAAAAAAAGTCATTAGAAACAGGAACAACAGTGTTTGTTACATAAGGTTATTGCAAGAAAGACATGAGTCCAGTGTCCAAGTGTGAACCATTGAAGTCACTGGGCAAGCGTCATATAAAGTTTGATTAACTTCAGTCTTCTGAGCTCAAAATCTCTGTAAATCTCCAGACTCAAGTGGAAATCCTGCAGTGACTGCCTTGATCCAAAATAGTCTGAATTGTTTAGGAATCCTTGTTGCCTCCTTTTTTTTTCCTTTGGCCCCTACAGAAATGCGACGTAGTCAGTGGTTCATGTTTGACTTCCTAACATGAAGACTTAGATCTCATCTCAAACTTTTGCCCCACAGCTTTTTAACACTCTGCCAGTCTCAGAATTTGTTTCTATATTTTAATCAGTCTTCAACAGAATGAGGGCAATTTTCTTTCCATTTTTATTATTCCTAGTTTCTACAGTAGTGCTTAAAATAAGAGAGCATAAACAAATGAATAAATACATCTGGGTTTTGGTTAAGATCTAACTTTTACAGTTTTTGAAATTATATTCAGCATTAGCATCAGATTATTTCAGAGTGAGAGCTCACTGAGCTACGGTATAAACCACCTGTAATTATTGCTTCATTTGCTACTCTTAGTGCTACATGCTCTCTCGGCCTCCCTGCTTTCCAGGTTGTATTTTTCTTCTTGACTCACATTCACCATATTGCATTCTGTACCTGCTATTTAAGCAGTTCTTACCCCCATCCTCTAAATTTGCTTTTTAGAAAACATCCTAGATATTTTTTTTTCATTTTGATTTCGTCACTAGGTCTATATATCTCAGAAGTTACATGGATCAAGCCATGTCTAGGTTGATAGTACTGTTCTTAAAACCATGGAACATCATCTTCGTTTCCCAAACTTGCACATCTACTTAGGTTTTTATTATTGATATTTTGTTTAACATCTAGCATAGTCTGTCTTCAGCCTCATCTATATATCACAGATAGTCCCTGAATTCCTAATATCCTTGCGTCTGATTCCTGAGGGCTGGAATTATAAGCGTACACCACCCTGCCTGGTGCATTAGTTAATTCCATCTTGCTGTGTCAACATACCTGAAACAAAAAACAACTTCAAGAAGATAGGATTAACTTTGGCTCACAGTTGGGTACTGAGTCCATCCTAGTGGGGACAGAATTGCAATTAGAGTAATTCTAGGTGTTGGAAGTGAGGGACAGCTAGTCACATTGTGTCTAAGTCAGCAGACAGAGACCAGGAGAGAGTCAGGTTACTCAACTCACCTTCTGCGTTTTACTTTCCTCTTTTAATAGTCTAAGAATCCAATTCATAGGAGAGTGCTACCCACATCAGAGTAGGTTTTGTCTATTCAGAAACTCGCTCTCAGATATGTCCCTTCCCTGTGTATCTTCTAGGTGACTCTAAACTCTGTAAATTGACAATTAACATTGTCACATCCGACTTCATCTGTATCTTATCTAACCAACCCTGGAAGTACCTAAGTATCTCGTTTTAATAGTTTTGAATATGGAAAAGAGTTTCCTAGAGAATTCCCTTGTGAACATTTTTCTGTAAGTTGAAAAAATTACAGAAAAGGACAGTTTCCTGTAAGTTGAAAGAATTACAAATTACACCTTAGTACAGAGGACTTCTATTTAGTTCATGCTTTGAACATTGTTCAGCATTTCAAGCTTGACAGGGACATTTAGAGTTTTTATCCTGCAAGATTTCTAGATGTATAAAAATGTCAATCTGTCACAGTTTGCAATGTGCAGTAGTATTTAGTTAGGCAAGGCACTTACAAGAAGGTAAATTCACTGGTGCAAAATTGAGTGCCTGTGGCTTATTAGATTTAAGCAAAAATGGTATTTGAATATTATTAATAAAACTTTGAGAAGAATATATATTCATGTACTTATTTTATACATATTATTATATATTTATCATGTCATATATATTATACATACATATTATATAGTTATATAATACAGATACTTATTCATTATATATAAAAACACACTCAATGTATGATTTGTTTAAAAATTCTACCTTTTTGGTTTATATTTTCTCAGAGCTAGCATGAAATTTTATACACATAATTATTGAAAAGACAAGTAATATTACAGAGTGAGCAGGTTCTGTGTGTGTGGGTGTGTGTACTATTATACATAGATGTACATAAGAACAATCAAGAGAAATAGAGGACAGGAAGTTGACAGAGAGCAATGAGGAGAATATGGGAAGGATTGTGGGTAGGGAAGAGAAGTTAAAAGAAGATAAGAAGGGAAGGGTAGGGTAGGGAAGTATAGTGGAGTGGAGGGGAGAGGAGTGGAGAAGGGACTGGGAGGGAAGAAGGGAAAGGGAGGGGAGGGGAGTGGAACGGAGAAGGGATGGAAGAAGTGGTTTAACTACTAATCTTAAAAACCTAAAATGGATTAAAAAAAAAAAACCCGAGAAGACTGACCATCAGATTTTATTCCTCCTGCTTAGCCTCACTAGATATGTGAATACAGAACTTTGCATTGTAAACTGTTTCCTGTCATCATAATTAAGTCTTAAGTACTTATTTTCAGTAAAAACATCAAGTTGCTACTATAAATTATAAAATATACTGATTTAGCCAATTTTCAATGTGTCAGTTCATCTTTTTAAATAAAATAATTAATAAAGCTTTAAAAAATTAGCAAATCTAGCAGATTTGCCTCTTTGTTTTTTTTTTTTTTTTTTTTTGACCAAGTAAAAGAAATGTGCTTCTGCGACTATCAAACATATGTAGTCATGGCATATGAAAACATTGCTGTGTAGGAGATTTGTATGAAATACAGAAAAAGCAAACATTGTTGATTTATCTTTCTTGCTTCTCTACAGAAGGAGAAAACTGGAGCAATGTCATGTTATTTTTTTAAAAAAATATAAGAAACAAAGCTGGAAATGATTCAACATTGGACAATCTCTTTTTGGGGAGTTTTGCTCCAATCTGAATTCTTAAAAACTGCTTTCTGAGGTTGGAAATGAGAGGAAATCACACATAGTTCCCTTTCTATCTCTTTCTCTAAGCAGATACAGCTTTTTACGAGCCTTTCATTAAATTTTAAATGTTTCATTCCTTACTCTTTGTTTTAATGATGAAATATGGATAATCTAGAACAGTGATTCTCAGCCTTTCGGATGCAACCCATTTGGCAGTTGTAAGTCAGATATCCTGTATATTAGATATTTACAATAGAAAATTACAGTTATGAAATGGCAACAAAATAATTTTGTGGTTGTGGGGCACCCCAACATGAGAGACTGTATTAAAGGGTCACAACATTAGTTTGAGAACCACGAGTCTAGAAAATATTGGTAATTAAATATTTAATGTTCCTATTCTTCTCAGTATTTTATTAAAACTTTGGTTAGTCATTCTCACATAATGAGTTGAAATAGCTACTAGAATTGTAATACAGGAATCACTAGGGTAAATATTTTATATAATCTAACATAGTAGTAAACTTTCAAGGTGAATTAGTCAATGCTTTCCAAAGGAACAGAAATGTAACAGTGGATGCACATATTAAATTAGAATTTGCTAGTCTGGGTCATATGGTGTTCTGAAGGCAATGAATGACTGTCTCTCACGAGATAGGCTATGTGTTTGTATGTGAGTACATGTGCACATTTAGATGCCAGAGGACAACATCAAGTGTTTGTGTGCACCTTCTACCTTGTTTGAGATGGGGTCTCTGTTGTACAGTACTGGGTAAAGCAGGATAGCTGTCCCACGAGTTTCTCGAGATTCTCTTCTCTCTGTCCCCTGTCTTCCCATAGAGATTACCATGCTCTTTATAGTATAAACAATGCATGCAACAGTATGTAGTTTTTGTGTCGGTTCTGGTTTCAAAACCATGTATTCACATGAGTATGGCAATTGTTTCACGCTCTGAGCCACCTTGATAGTCCATAACTAAACTTTCTGTATTATTCAGCCTGTTCTTGATTCTCTTTCCCTTTAAGGAATTTCTGTTTTCTTTTCTTTCCTTTTTTCTTCTATTCTTTCCTTTCCTTTCTTTTATTATCAAAACCAGTGTTTGCTTCCATGGTGACACTTTACTTATCTTTCCTAAAGCTGTCAATGGAACATAGTCAATCTGTCCATTCTTTTGAGACTCATGTGCAGTGAAGAATGATGTTGTGGGGAATTTGGATTTTCCTGTCACGTGAAGAGTGACAAGTCAAACCATATGCATGCACAGCATATACCTTTCTCACCCCTGACCTCTGCCAGAAAATAATTATAATAATCCTTAAATGTAATGTATAAAGAATGTGATCAATAAAATGGAAAGATAGACAAAGGTTAATTTTTGTTAGGAGTCAGTAGAAAATGGACTTTCAGTAACTGAAGAGATAATTAAAATGTGAATGTTACCTGATGGTCTTTCTTATCTAAGAATCATGTTGGGGAATGAAGTACAATCATTTATTACATAGTTTATCTACTCTAGATAATGGAATCCAAGGCAGTAACATAAATCAAGGCTAGCCAGTGTAACTTGAAAAATTTCAGAACATACACAAATGCTAAGATTTCTTTTTGTGTGTGAGAATCAAGTCTCACTAAGATCTTTTAAAATTGAACACATTTGCTTTTATTGTTTTTATTATTGACTAGGTTTACTGACAGTTAGAAGCTCAAGATAGAAAATTCCTTTCAGTTCCCCAAGGACAGGAATGAAGACTTCTTTAAGGTCACAGGCTGAAATATTATAATATGTTGTAACTCCATTTCAAATATATCTGAACCAGAAATTCTCTTAGAAAATCTTTAAAATGTCTGTTTTTATTTAATATTTATGAAAATAAATATGATATAAACATGATGAAATTAATAATTCAATGGATATCAAATGGCATTCTTCCATCTCTAGAATATACAAATCTGTACCATAACGAATTCTAAACTGCTGTTCTTTGAAGCAATGCATTTTGAGTACTATTCACACTGATGTCTGCTGAAAGTATTTTTTGTTTTAAATGATGAATATCTTCTGAACTTACACTGTGGATAATTATATTACAATTATCGTTCAGTCTTAAATACAAAGAATTCACACTTTATGTGCTTGTGATCAGACTTTAGTTTGCTATATCTATCTATCTATCTATCTATCTATCTATCTATCTATCTATCTCCCTATATATGCCATATTTAATTTAATTTTGGTAACTTTTGTTTTAACTTTCATTTCATTTATTTGAATTCAATTATTTTCATTGTGATACATTATGACTTTGAAAACCTCTCATTTTTTAAATAATTACAAATGCCAGTCTTAATATTTTTAATCCTTTTCTGAATACAACATGGCAGATACACATACGAACTCACAACAGTTGTGACAGTACACCCAAGACTTGGAAAAGCATAATCTACACACAAAACTAGCTCTGGGATAGTGAGTGGGTTTGAAGTTACACCTTTAGCATCAGTGCTACTGGCATTGGAGAGCTGCTGTATAAAACACCGTCAATTTGTTTCTTTTTAATGATGTGACTGCTGGTATATCTGATACACTCTAGGGTAAACTTCACATCCAGTAGTTGGCCAACACAAACTGGACTTGATAAGAGAGAGAAGGAACAGATGGGAAGAGAACATCGTTAAGTGAGATGTGGGGTGAATCTGGTGGTTGGTGGGAAGGGGATGAATATGATTAAAATACATTGTATAAAATCCCCCAAATAAATGAAATACTTTGAAAACATCACTTCTGGTCTTCTTTATTACAGTTTTTCTATCTGTTTGGTATTATTGCTCTTCCTTCATTTGTAATCACTGCTGTTTCCACAGTGACTAAACAGAGAGATATTTGATAAATTTTGACTGACTGAGGAAATTATCAAAAACTAAAGAGCAACAATTTC